>JBAMNC010001374.1:0-253817 GCA_037902135.1 Cetoscarus ocellatus
AACACTCTGGTGCAGAAGGTTTGGTCATATTTCGCCTAAAAAATGAGTTATAGGCGTTTTTGTCTCAGCTCAGATCCTGAAAAAAACCTCATCCTAACATATGACTTTTTGGCCATGTAGAACCCGAAAAAAATTATGCTCAAATTTGACTTTTTAGGACTGTAACAGGCAGAAGAACGCTCTGGTGCAGAAGGTTTGGTCATATTTCACCTAAAAAATGAGTGATATGCGTTTTTGTCTCAGCTCAGATCCTGAAAAAACCCTCATGCTAACATATGACTTTTTGGCCATGTAGGACCCCGAAAAAAATTAGCTAAAACTTGACTTTTTGGGACCTTAAAAGGCAGGAGAACGCTCTGGTGCAGAAGGTTTGGTCATATTTCGCCTAAAAACTGAGTTATAGGCGTTTTTGTCTCAGCTCAGATCCTGAAAAAACCCTCATGCTAACATATGACTTTTTGGCCATGTTGGACCCCGAAAAAAAAATGCTAAAACTTGACTTTTTGGGACCTTAACAGGCAGGAGAACGCTCTGGTGCAAAAGCTTTGGTCATATTTTGCCTAAAAACTGAGCTATAGGTGTTTTTGTCTCAGCTCAGATCCTGAAAAAATCCTCATGCTAACATATGACTTTTTGGCCATGTCGGACCCCGAAAAAAATATGCTAAAACTTGACTTTTTGGGACCTTAAAAGGCAGGAGATCGCTCTGGTGCAGAAGCTTTGGTCATATTTTGCCTAAAAACTGAGTTATAGGCGTTTTTGTCTCAGCTCAGATCCTGAAAAAACCCTCATGCTAACATATGACTTTTTGGCCATGTCGGACCCCGAAAAAAAAATATGCTAAAACTTGACTTTTCCGGACCTTAACAGGCAGGAGAACGCTCTGGTGCAAAAGGTTTGGTCATATTTTGCCTAAAAACTGAGTTATAGGTGTTTTTGTCTCAGCTCAGATCCTGAAAAAACCGTCATGCAAATATATGACTTTTTGGCCATGTCGGTCCCCGAAAAAAAATATGTTAAAACTTGACTTTTCGGGACCTTAACAGGCAGGAGAACGCTCTGGTGCAGAAGGTTTGGTCATATTTCGCCTAAATAATGAGTTATAGGTGTTTTTGTCTCAGCTCAGGCACTGAAAAGACCGTCGTGCTAACATATGACTTTTTGGCCATGTTGGACCCCGAAAAAAAATATGCTAAAACTTGACTTTTTGGGACTGTTACGGGCAGGAGAACACTCTGGTGCAGAAGGTTTGGTCATATTTCGCCTAAAAAATGAGTTATAGGCGTTTTTGTCTCAGCTCAGATCCTGAAAAAAACCTCATCCTAACATATGACTTTTTGGCCATGTAGAACCCGAAAAAAATTATGCTCAAATTTGACTTTTTAGGACTGTAACAGGCAGAAGAACGCTCTGGTGCAGAAGGTTTGGTCATATTTCACCTAAAAAATGAGTTATATGCGTTATTGTCTCAGCTCAGATCCTGAAAATCCCTCATGCTAACATATGACTTTTTGGCCATGTCGGACCCTGAAAAAAAATATGCTAAAACTTGACTTTTTGGGACTGTTACTGGCAGGAGAAAACTCTGGTGCAGAAGGTTTGTTCATATTTTGCCTAAAAACTGAGCTATAGGTGTTTTAATCTCAGCTCAGATCCTGAAAAAACCCTCATGGTAACATATGACTTTTTGGCCATGTCGGTCCCCGAAAAAAAATATGCTAAAACTTGACTTTTCGGGACCTTAACAGGCAGGAGAACACTCTGATGCAGAAGGTTTGGTCATATTTTGCCTATGAAATGAGTTATAGGTGTTTTTGTCTCAGCTCAGATCCTGAAAAAAACCTCATGCTAACATATGACTTTTTGGCCATGTCGGACCCCGAAAAAAAATATGCTAAAACTTGACTTTTTGGGACCTTAACGGGCAGGAGAACGCTCTGGTGCAGAAGGTTTGGTCATATTTCACCTAAAAAATGAGTTATATGCGTTTTTGTCCCAGCTCAGATCCTGAAAAAAACCTCATGCTAACATATGAGTTTTTGGCCATGTCGGACCCCGAAAATTTTTTTTTAAAAAAATTGACTTTTTGGGACCTTAACGGGCCGGAGAACGCTGTGGTGCAGAAGGTTTGGTCAAATTTTGCCTAAAAAATGAGTTATAGGATTTTTTGTCTCAGCTCAGATCCTGAAAAAACCCTCGTGCTAACATATGACTTTTTGGCCATGTCGGACCCCGAAAAAAAATATTTTTAAACTTGACTTTTTGGGACCTCAACGAGCAGGAGAACGGTCTGGTGCAGAAGGTTTGGTCATATTTCGCCTAAAAAATGAGTTATAGGCGTTTTTGTCTCAGCTCAGATCCTGAAAAAAACCACATGCTAACATATGACTTTTTGGCCATGTCGGACTCCGAAAAAAAATATGCTAAAACTTGACCTGTTAGGACCTTAACAGGCAGGAGAACGCTCTGGTGCAGAAGGTTTGGTCATATTTCGCCTAAAAAATGAGTTATAGGTGTTTTCGTCTCAGCTCAGACACTGAAAAGACCGTCATGCTAACATATGACTTTTTGGCCATGTTGGACCCCGAAAAAAAATGCGCTAAAACTTGACTTTTTGGGACTGTTACGGGCAGGAGAACACTCTGGTGCAGAAGGTTTGGTCATATTTCGCCTAAAAAATGAGTTATAGGCGTTTTTGTCTCAGCTCAGATCCTGAAAAAACCCTCATGCTAATATATGACTATTAGGCCATGTCGGACCCCGAAAAAAAATATGCTAAAACTTGACTTTTTGGGACTGTTACGGGCAGGAGAACACTCTGGTGCAGAAGGTTTGGTCATATTTCGCCTAAAAAATGAGTTATATGTGTTTTTGTCTCAGCTCAGATCCTGAAAACAACCTCATGCTAACATATGACTTTTTGGCCATGAAGGACCCCGAGAAAAATTTTGCTAAAACTTGACTTTTTGGGACCTTAAAAGGCAGGAGATCGCTCTGGTGCTGAAGGTTTGGTCATATTTCGCCCAAAAAATGAGTTATAGGTGTTTTTGTCTCAGCTCAGATCCTGGAAAAACCCTCATGCTAACATATGACTTTTTGGCCATGTCGGACCCCGAAAAAAATATGCCAAAACTTGACTTTTTGGGACCTTAACAGGCAGGAGAACGCTCTGGTGCAAAAGCTTTGGTCATATTTTGCCTAAAAACTGAGCTATAGATGTTTGTGTCTCAGCTCAGATCCTGAAAAACCCCTCATGCTAACATATGACTTTTTGGCCATGTCGGACCCCGAGAAAAAATATGTTAAAACTTGACTTTTTGGGACCTCAACAGGTAGGAGAATGCTCTGGTGCAGAAGGTTTGGTCATAGTTCGCCTAAAAAATGAGTTATAGGCATTTTTGTCTCAGCACAGATCCTGAAAAAACCCTCATGCTAACATATGACTTTTTGGCCATGTCGGACCCCGAGAAAAAATATGTTAAAACTTGACTTTTTGGGACCTCAACAGGTAGGAGAATGCTCTGGTGCAGAAGGTTTGGTCATAGTTCGCCTAAAAAATGAGTTATAGGCATTTTTGTCTCAGCACAGATCCTGAAAAAACCCTCATGCTAACATATGACTTTTTGGCCATGTCGGACCCCGAAAAAAAATATGTTAAAACTTGACTTTTTGGGACCTCAACGGGCAGGAGATTGCTCTGGTGCAGAAGGTTTGGTCATATTTCGCCTAAAAAATGAGTTATAGGCGTTTTTGTCTCAGCTCAGATCCTGAAAAAACCCTCATGCTAATATATGACTATTAGGCCATGTCGGACCCCGAAAAAAAATATGCTAAAACTTGACTTTTTGGGACTGTTACGGGCAGGAGAACACTCTGGTGCAGAAGGTTAGGTCATATTTCGCCTATAAAATGAGTTATATGTGTTTTTGTCTCAGCTCAGATCCTGAAAACAACCTCATGCTAACATATGACTTTTTGGCCATGAAGGACCCCGAGAAAAATTTTGCTAAAACTTGACTTTTTGGGACCTTAAAAGGCAGGAGATCGCTCTGGTGCAGAAGGTTTGGTCATATTTCGCCTAAAAACTGAGTTATAGGCATTTTTGTCTCAGCCCAGATCCTGAAAAAAACCACATGCTAACATATGTGTTTTTGGCCATGTCGGACCACGAAATTTTTTTTTTAAAAACTTGACTTTTTTGGACCTTAACAGGCAGGAGAAAGCTCTGGTGCAAAAGCTTTGGTCATATTTTGCCTAAAAACTGAGCTATAGGTGTTTTTGTCTCAGCTCAGATCCTGAAAAAACCCTCATGCTAACATATGACTTTTTGGCCATGAAGGACCCCGAAAAAAAATATGTTAAAACTTGACTTTTTGGAACCTCAACGGGCAGGTGAACACTCTGGTGCAGAAGGTTTGTTCATATTTCGCCTAAAAAATGAGTTATAGGTGTTTTTGTCTCAGCTCAGATCCTGAAAAAAACCTCATGCTAACAAATGACTTTTTGGCCATGTCGGACCCCGAAAAAAAATTAGCTAAAACTTGACTTTTTGGGACCTTAAAAGGCAGGAGATCGCTCTGGTGCAGAAGGTTTGGTCATATTTTGCCCAAAAAATGAGTTATAGGCGTTTTTGTCTCAGCTCAGATCCTGAAAAACCCCTCATGCTAACATATGACTTTTTGGCCATGTCGGACCCCGAAAAAAAATATGTTAAAACTTGACTTTTTGGGACCTCAACAGGTAGGAGAATGCTCTGGTGCAGAAGGTTTGGTCATAGTTCGCCTAAAAAATGAGTTATAGGCATTTTTGTCTCAGCACAGATCCTGAAAAAACCCTCATGCTAACATATGACTTTTTGGCCATGTCGGACCCCGAAAAAAAATATGTTAAAACTTGACTTTTTGGGACCTCAACGGGCAGGAGATCGCTCTGGTGCAGAAGGTTTGGTCATATTTCGCCTAAAAAATGAGTTATAGGCGTTTTTGTCTCAGCTCAGATCCTGAAAAAACCCTCATGCTAATATATGACTATTAGGCCATGTCGGACCCCGAAAAAAAATATGCTAAAACTTGACTTTTTGGGACTGTTACGGGCAGGAGAACACTCTGGTGCAGAAGGTTAGGTCATATTTCGCCGATAAAATGAGTTATATGTGTTTTTGTCTCAGCTCAGATCCTGAAAACAACCTCATGCTAACATATGACTTTTTGGCCATGAAGGACCCCGAGAAAAATTTTGCTAAAACTTGACTTTTTGGGACCTTAAAAGGCAGGAGATCGCTCTGGTGCAGAAGGTTTGGTCATATTTCGCCTAAAAACTGAGTTATAGGCATTTTTGTCTCAGCCCAGATCCTGAAAAAAACCACATGCTAACATATGTGTTTTTGGCCATGTCGGACCCCGAAATTTTTTTTTTAAAAACTTGACTTTTTTGGACCTTAACAGGCAGGAGAAAGCTCTGGTGCAAAAGCTTTGGTCATATTTTGCCTAAAAACTGAGCTATAGGTGTTTTTGTCTCAGCTCAGATCCTGAAAAAACCCTCATGCTAACATATGACTTTTTGGCCGTGAAGGACCCCGAAAAAAAATATGTTAAAACTTGACTTTTTGGAACCTCAACGGGCAGGTGAACACTCTGGTGCAGAAGGTTTGTTCATATTTCGCCTAAAAAATGAGTTATAGGTGTTTTTGTCTCAGCTCAGATCCTGAAAAAAACCTCATGCTAACATATGACTTTTTGGCCATGTAGGACCCCCAAAAAAATTAGCTAAAACTTGACTTTTTGGGACCTTAAAAGGCAGGAGATCGCTCTGGTGCAGAAGGTTTGGTCATATTTTGCCCAAAAAATGAGTTATAGGCGTTTTTGTCTCAGCTCAGATCCTGAAAAACCCCTCATGCTAACATATGACTTTTTGGCCATGTCGGACCCCGAAAAAAAATATGTTAAAACTTGACTTTTTGGGACCTCAACAGGTAGGAGAATGCTCTGGTGCAGAAGGTTTGGTCATAGTTCGCCTAAAAAATGAGTTATAGGCATTTTTGTCTCAGCACAGATCCTGAAAAAACCCTCATGCTAACATATGACTTTTTGGCCATGAAGGACCCCGAGAAAAATTTTGCTAAAACTTGACTTTTTGGGACCTTAAAAGGCAGGAGATCGCTCTGGTGCAGAAGGTTTGGTCATATTTCGCCTAAAAACTGAGTTATAGGCATTTTTGTCTCAGCCCAGATCCTGAAAAAAACCACATGTTAACATATGACTTTTTGGCCATGTCGGACCCCGAAATTTTTTTTTTAAAAACTTGACTTTTTTGGACCTTAACAGGCAGGAGAAAGCTCTGGTGCAAAAGCTTTGGTCATATTTTGCCTAAAAACTGAGCTATAGGTGTTTTTGTCTCAGCTCAGATCCTGAAAAAACCCTCATGCTAACATATGACTTTTTGGCCATGAAGGACCCCGAAAAAAAATATGTTAAAACTTGACTTTTTGGAACCTCAACGGGCAGGTGAACACTCTGGTGCAGAAGGTTTGTTCATATTTCGCCTAAAAAATGAGTTATAGGTGTTTTTGTCTCAGCTCAGATCCTGAAAAAAACCTCATGCTAACAAATGACTTTTTGGCCATGTCGGACCCCGAAAAAAAATTAGCTAAAACTTGACTTTTTGGGACCTTAAAAGGCAGGAGATCGCTCTGGTGCAGAAGGTTTGGTCATATTTTGCCCAAAAAATGAGTTATAGGCGTTTTTGTCTCAGCTCAGATCCTGAAAAACCCCTCATGCTAACATATGACTTTTTGGCCATGTCGGACCCCGAAAAAAAATATGTTAAAACTTGACTTTTTGGGACCTCAACAGGCAGGAGAATGCTCTGGTGCAGAAGGTTTGGTCATATTTCGCCTAAAAAATGAGTTATAGGCGTTTTTGTCTCAGCACAGATCCTGAAAAAACCCTCATGCTAACATATGACTTTTTGGCCATGTCGGACCCCGAAAAAAAAGTATGTTAAAACTTGACTTTTTGGGACCTCAACGGGCAGGAGATCGCTCTGGTGCAGAAGGTTTGGTCATATTTCGCCTAAAAAATGAGTTATAGGCGTTTTTGTCTCAGCTCAGATCCTGAAAAAACCCTCATGCTAATATATGACTATTAGGCCATGTCGGACCCCGAAAAAAAATATGCTAAAACTTGATTTTTTGGGACTGTTACGGGCAGGAGAACACTCTGGTGCAGAAGGTTTGGTCATATTTCGCCTAAAAAATGAGTTATAGGCATTTTTGTCTCAGCTCAGATCCTGAAAAAAACCTCATGCTAACATATGACTTTTTGGCCATGAAGGACCCCGAGAAAAATTTTGCTAAAACTTGACTTTTTGGGACCTTAAAAGGCAGGAGATCGCTCTGGTGCAGAAGGTTTGGTCATATTTCGCCTAAAAACTGAGTTATAGGCGTTTTTGTCTCAGCCCAGATCCTGAAAAAAACCACATGCTAACATATGTGTTTTTGGCCATGTCGGACCCCGACATTTTTTTTTTAAAAACTTGACTTTTTGGGACCTTAACAGGCAGGAGAACGCTCTGGTGCAGAAGGTTTTGTCATACTTTGGCTAAAAAATGGGTTATATGCGTTTTTGTCTCAGCTCAGATACTGAAAAAAACCTCATGCTAACATATGACTCTTTGGCCATGTAGGACCCCGAAATAAAATTAGCCAAAACTTGACTTTTTGGGACCTTAAAAGGCAGGAGATCGCTCTGGTGCAGAAGGTTTGGTCATATTTCGCCTAAAAACTGAGTTATAGGCGTTTTTGTCTCAGCTCAGATCCTGAAAAAACCCTCATGCTAACATATGACTTTTTGGCCATGTCGGACCCCGAAAAAAAATTAGCTAAAACTTGACTTTTTGGGACCTTAAAAGGCAGGAGATTGCTCTGGTGCAGAAGGTTTGGTCATATTTTGCCCAAAAAATGAGTTATAGGCGTTTTTGTCTCAGCTCAGATCCTGAAAAACCCCTCATGCTAACATATGACTTTTTGGCCATGTCGGACACCGAAAAAAAATATGTTAAAACTTGACTTTTTGGGACCTCAACAGGCAGGAGAATGCTCTGGTGCAGAAGGTTTGGTCATATTTCGCCTAAAAAATGAGTTATAGGCGTTTTTGTCTCAGCACAGATCCTGAAAAAACCCTCATGCTAACATATGACTTTTTGGCCATGTCGGACCCCGAAAAAAAAGTATGTTAAAACTTGACTTTTTGGGACCTCAACGGGCAGGAGATCGCTCTGGTGCAGAAGGTTTGTTCATATTTCGCCTAAAAAATGAGTTATAGGCGTTTTTGTCTCAGCTCAGATCCTGAAAAAACCCTCATGCTAATATATGACTATGAGGCCATGTCGGACCCCGAAAAAAAAAATTTCCTAAAACTTGACTTTTTGGGACTGTTACGGGCAGGAGAACACTCTGGTGCAGAAGGTTTGGTCATATTTCGCCTAAAAAATGAGTTATAGGCGTTTTTGTCTCAGCTCAGATCCTGAAAAAAACCTCATGCTAACATATAACTTTTTGGCCATGAAGGACCCCGAGAAAAATTTTGCTAAAACTTGACTTTTTGGGACCTTAAAAGGCAGGAGATCGCTCTGGTGCAGAAGGTTTGGTCATATTTCGCCTAAAAACTGAGTTATAGGCGTTTTTGTCTCAGCTCAGATCCTGAAAAATACCACATGCTAACATATGACTTTTTGGCCATGTTGGACCGCGAAAAAAAATATGATGAAACTTGACTTTCTGGGACCTTAACATGCAGGAGAATGCTCTGGTGCAGAAGGTTTGGTCATATTTCACCTATAAAGTGAGTTATAGGCATTTTTGTCTCAGCTCAGATCCTGAAAAATACCACATGCTAACATATGACTTTTTGGCCATCTCGGTCCCTGAGAAAAAGTTGCTAAAACTTGACTTTTTGGGACTGTAACATGCAGGAGAACTAAAACCCTCATGCTAACATATGACTTTTTGGCCATCTCGGTCCCTGAGAAAATGTGCTAAAACTTGACTTTTTGGGACCGTTACAGGCAGGAGATTGCTCTGGTGTAGAAGGTTTTGTCATATTTCGCCTAAAAAATGAGTTATAGGCGTTATTGTGTCAGCTGAGATCTTGGAAAAAAAACATGACTTTTTGCCATGTCGGACTCCCAAAAAAAATATGATGAAACTTGACTTTCTGGGACCTTAACATGCAGGAGAATGCTCTGGTGCAGAAGGTTTGGTCATATTTCACCTATAAAGTGAGTTATAGGCATTTTTGTCTCAGCTCAGATCCTGAAAAATACCACATGCTAACATATGACTTTTTGGCCATCTCGGTCCCTGAGAAAAAGTTGCTAAAACTTGACTTTTTGGGACTGTAACATGCAGGAGAACTAAAACCCTCATGCTAACATATGACTTTTTGGCCATCTCGGTCCCTGAGAAAATGTGCTAAAACTTGACTTTTTGGGACCGTTACAGGCAGGAGATTGCTCTGGTGTAGAAGGTTTTGTCATATTTCGCCTAAAAAATGAGTTATAGGCGTTATTGTGTCAGCTGAGATCTTGGAAAAAAAACATGACTTTTTGCCATGTCGGACTCCCAAAAAAAATTTGCTAAAACTTGACTTTTTGGGAGCTTATCAGGCAGGAGACCACTCTGGTGCAGAAGGTTTGGTCATATTTCGCCTAAAAAATGAGTTATAGGCGTTTTTCTCCAAGCACAGATTTTGATAAAAAACACATGCTAACTAAGATATGATTTTTTTGGCCATGTCGGACCCCGAAAAAATATGCTAAAACATGACTTTCTGGGACAGGCAGGAGAATGTTCCTGTACAGAAGGTTTAGTTGTATTTCGCCTAAAAAATGGAGTTATAGGTGTTTTTTTCTCAGGTCAGATTTTGAAAAAAAAACCACATGCTAACATACGACTTTCTGGCTATGTCGGATCCCCGAAAATTAATATGCTACAACTTGACTTTTTAGGCCCTTTGCAGGCAGGAGAACGCTCTGGTGCAGAAGGTTTAGTCATGTTTGGCCTTAAAAAATGAGTTATAGGCATTTTGTCTCAGCTCAGATCCTGAAAAAAACCGTCATGCTAACATATGACTTTTTGGCCATGTTGGACCCCGAAAAAAAATTTGCTAAAACTTGACTTTTTGGGACTGTAACATGCAGGAGAACGCTCTGGTGCAGAAGGTTTGGTCATATTTTGCCTAAAAAATGAGTTATAGGCGTTTTTGTCTCAGCTCAGATCCTGAAAAAAACCGTCATGCTAACATATGACTTTTTGGCCATGTTGGACCCCGAAAAAAAATATGCAAAAACTTGACTTTTTGGGACCGTTAACGGGCAGGAGAACGCTCTGGTGCAGAAGGTTTGGTCATATTTTGCCTAAAAAATGAGTTATATGCGTCTTTGTCTCAGCTCAGATCCTGAAAAAAACTCTCATGCTAACATATGACTTTTTGGCCATGTTGGACCCCGAAAAAAAATTTGCTAAAACTTGACTTTTTGGGACTGTAACATGCAGGAGAACGCTCTGGTGCAGAAGGTTTGGTCATATTTCACCTAAAAACTGAGTTATGGGCGTTTTTGTCTCAGCTCAGATCCTGAAAAAACCCTCTTGCTAACATATGACTTTTTGGCCATGTCGGACCGCGACAAAAAAATATGCTAAAACTTGACTTTTCGGGACTGTAACAGGTAGGAGAACGCTCTGGTGTAGAAGGTTTGGTCATATTTCGCCTAAAAAATGAGCTATATGCGTTTTTGTCTCAGCTCAGATCCTGAAAAAACCCTCATGCTAACATATGACTTTTTGGCCATGTTGGACCCCGAAAAAAAGGACGCTAAACCTTGACTTCATGGAAGTTCTACGTGCAGAAGAAAGCTCTGGTGCAGAAGTTTGGTGACATGTTCCCTAAAAAACGAGTTATAGGCTTTTTTGCCTCAGCTCAGATCTTGAAAAAAACCTCATGCTAACATATGACTTTTTGGCCATGTTGGACCCTGAAAAATATGTTAAAACTTGAGTTTTTGGGACCGTTACAGGCAGGAGAACACTCTGGTGCAGAAGGTTTGGTCATATTTCGTCAAACAAATCAGTTATAGGAGTTTTTGTCTCAAGTCAGATCTTACTAAAACCCTCATGCTAACATATGACTTTTTGGCCATCTCGGTCCCTGAGAAAATGTGCTAAAACTTGACTTTTTTGGGACCGTTACAGGCAGGAGATTGCTCTGGTGTAGAAGGTTTTGTCATATTTCGCCTAAAAAATGAGTTATAGGCGTTATTGTGTCAGCTGAGATCTTGGAAAAAAAACATGACTTTTTGCCATGTCGGACTCCCAAAAAAAATTTGCTAAAACTTGACTTTTTGGGAGCTTATCAGGCAGGAGACCACTCTGGTGCAGAAGGTTTGGTCATATTTCGCCTAAAAAATGAGTTATAGGCGTTTTTCTCCAAGCACAGATTTTGATAAAAAACACATGCTAACTAAGATATGATTTTTTTGGCCATGTCGGACCCCGAAAAAATATGCTAAAACATGACTTTCTGGGACCTTTACAGGCAGGAGAATGTTCCTGTACAGAAGGTTTAGTTGTATTTCGCCTAAAAAATGGAGTTATAGGTGTTTTTTTCTCAGGTCAGATTTTGAAAAAAAAACCACATGCTAACATAAGACTTTCTGGCTATGTCGGATCCCCGAAAATTAATATGCTACAACTTGACTTTTTAGGCCCTTTGCAGGCAGGAGAACGCTCTGGTGCAGAAGGTTTAGTCATGTTTGGCCTTAAAAAATGAGTTATAGGCGTTTTGTCTGAGCTGAGATCCTGAAAAACACCACAAGCAACTATTATATGACTTTTAGGCTATGTTGGACCCTGACAAAAAATATGCTAAAACTTGATTTTTTGGGACTTCTACAGGTAGGAGAACGCTCTGGTTCAGAAGATTTGGTCATATTTCACCTAAAAATGAGTTATAAGCTTGTTTCTCTCTGATAAGATCTCAACAACCCCCAACATTCTAACAAATGAGTTTTTTGGTCAGTTCTGCTTCTGAAATAAAGTTTTCCTATACCTGACTCCAGCCTCCATGTTTCACTTTTATAGCACCAGCAGCAGTAGTGCTCCCATCATCCTGCCATCATCTGGACAATGACAATAATGCTGATGCCTCTTAACACTTTAATTGCTCCTGCCACAAACCTTCGCATTCTTCAGCTGTTTATGGAGGTTCTTTGTCAGCTGGGCTTCGTGCAAACAGCTGGAGTCTCTCCAGGCTCTGTTGTGACCTCTGATGGCTCAGTGCCTCATTCACAGCTGTCCTGTATTTTATCCCAGATGTAGAAGAAAAAGGAACAAGTGGATCAGGTCTCTCTGCACAGCACAGTGAAACAGATACTTAATTATGAGCTCTGGCAGCGCTCACTGTACATTCTTTTGAAGTCTGCTTTAATGTTTGTTTAATACCTTTAGGATTTCGCAGGTTATCATGTGAGTGCACTGTGTTCCTTTAGTTTTCTCTGCTATCGTCTTCATCTTACTATAAAGTTTCCCCTGAGTCAGTGTGAGAGTTTTATTGTATAACCTATTTCCTAGCTTTATGACTTAAATCCTGTCAGTGAAACCTCAGCCTGCAGGCTTCACACTCTCTGTGTATCTTGTTTTTTATTGTTCAGTTGTTCAGACTCACAGTTTTGACTCAGTGATCGTTTACAGAGTGAACAGGGTAAACATTGTGTAGTTTTTACACCACTAATGCTCAGAGGGCTGTTATTCAGGTCATCCAGCAGACTTTGAACACGTCCTTGAAGTGTAGCATGTTGAGAAATAGTTAATTGGTTGGGCCAGACAAACCCCTTGTAGAGCAAAGATAGTTAAAATAACAGTTTTGATAACATGGCACCAAGCAGCAGAAAATGGACCAAATATCAGCGAGTAAAGAGAGAAGAGAAAGAATAGAGGTGGATCAGGGGTACTTGGATTATGAAAAGTAGAGGGGTTTTTGGACATTAGAGATAGTGAAGGTACTCCAGCCTTCATCAAAACTGAATGAATGAACTTGAATTTAGTTAATATTCGGGCTCTTTCTGATGCATTTATTGATTTATTTTCAAAGGAGATACAGAGAAAAGCAATATCGTTTACGTTGACATAGTTAATGTTGGTGTTTATTCAAAGTAAAATAAGATGACAGGCCAAATGTGCAGCAGAATGAATGTTTAAAGACTAAAACTTCTTTTTGTGGAATCAAACAGGTATTGCTATTTGTTTTTATTTCTGTTAGAAACACATAAATGTTATAGGTCAGATATTGTGACTGCCATCAGCTAAAAAATAACATTAGGAAAATGTCAGGATAAAAAAATTTGTATTTTTTAATCAGCTTAAAATATTGAGATATGAATTTTTTGTTGGTATTAATGATCCTTATAGAGTGGTAGGTGAGTTAGCATTTTAGCTCTGGTTCCCAAGGCTGAATGTATACAGGATTTTAGAATAGCCTTTTGGATAAGTACCTGGAATAAAGTCCATCATGAACACTGCAAACAAGATCTGAAGATTTCATTTGGCAACATAAAAAGCATGCGATGTTGCCCTGATTTTGAAATTTGAATGCTTATTGTGTTTTTAAAAAGATGGTTGCTAATGAACTGCTAACAAACTGCTACAAAAATGGCCGTGGACCCCAGTGCAAGCTGTACTGATTGTTTTTAAGAAAAAATAAAACATACCCTCTTGCCACAGCCATGGCAACTTGATCAGGTCATTAAGTCAAGATGAAGTTCTCAAATTAGACAATGTGGCATTATACGTTAAAGTATGGTTGTTGCTTTTGAGTTGAGCTGACATGTGGTAATTCTGTAATCGCTGTTTACTCCTGCTGATTATATTTAAGTAAAAAAAAAAAAAAGATTAAAGTTTGGTTCTTTCTTGATATTATGATGAGTAAAACATGCAAAATTCATGATTGATGATTCAACCAAATTTAAACTTTAACCTCAACTTTATTGTCCCCTCAGGGAAATTGCTTTGCAGCCAAAAAAGACATTAAAACACAAACACACAAACTCAGTCACAAGCACAAAAACATTGAAGCACATAAAAATGAAGTACAGAAAAAATAAAAACTGATTGAATGATCACTTTTTGTTTGTCACGGACCTTACAACACAGTGAAAAATCCCACAGACTTCCAATGGAGAGAACCAGCATTGTGCAAACTTTCTGTTTGGCCTGCAAAAATACGTCACCCCTCCACTGCTCCATAACGGTCACCGCAGTCATCTGAGGAGTCAAGAGATAATCCACATGTTTGACGTGTTTGCAGATTTCTGATTTTGTCTTCATAAGTATTCAAAAAACCAAGCAAACAAGAGAGTTGCAGTGCTCACACCTAGCTGATATCATCAGATGTTTTACGAGAGTTTTTCTGTTCATTTCCTCTGAGTTTTATAAAGGTCACAGACAAATAAAGAGCACAGAAGGCTGCAGAAAGTTAAAAGCGTCAGGAGAGGGAAGGGTGTCGAACTGAAACTCCTGAACTTCGGCAGGGCAAAAACACAAAAGAGCTGATTTTCTTCAGCCATCTTCAAAGTTACAGCTTTAGATCAGCTGCCAATGACTGATCTTCTCAGAATTGACAGAATATAAACAACATTTTGACACAACGAGGACTCAGAGTGCGGCAGATTTTAGAGCCGAGGAATGGAAATGGAAAAAGGAAACAAAAATACAACATCAAGACTGAAATTTCAGAGAAACAGAGCTTGTTTAATTTTTGTTGGATTGAATTATTTGGGTTTTATATGAAAAAATGATTTTCTGAAGTGGGGCTGGAGCCTATTCCAGCTGACTTTGGGCAAGTGGCGGGGTACACTCGAACCAGTCACCAGCCATTCACAAGGCCACATAGAGAGACAAACAATCATTCAATTTCACATTCATACCTAAGGGCAATTTGGAGTCACCAATCAAGCTATTGAGCATGTTTTTGGTCTGTGGGAGGAAACCAGAGAACCCACGCATGCACAGGAGAACATGCAAAGGAAGCCCTGACCAACCCCAGGACCAAATGATTTGACCCTCTGAAACTGAGAAGGACAACACTGTGGTCCTCATGGTAACCAAAATTGCCCATCTATAGTATAAAGGATAAAGTTCTCTTCCTATTTCCTAAATGCTGCAAAGACACCTTTTGTTTCCTCCACCAAGGAGGTTATGTTTTTGCTGGTGTATGTTTGTTTGTTTGTGAGCAAGATTATGCAAAAACTACTGGACCCATTTTGCTGCAATTTTCAGGACATGTTGGTAATGGCCCAACTTAAAAATTATCAGATTTTGATGGTGATCCAGATAATTGCCATTATAAATCGTTTTTGCTAAATAACTGTCTAACTAAAATGATATAAACATGATTCTGAATGCTCGATGTGGGTTTTCAGGTCAAGGAATCAAGGATGTAACTTTATCATGGAGCTATTGCTTATAAATGTAACGTCAATATTTGAGCTACCTTGGCGGAGGTTTGTGCTCTCCAAGTGCTTTCTAGTTTTCCGTATGATTGAAATTAAATGAAGCTCAAGATAAAAAGTAATTTAAGCTGATTTGCCAGAATCACAGTAACAGGCAAGCAAGCGAAAAATATTCATGGCAAACCAACAATTTTCTCACTAAAAATGAAAATATTTATTTTTTTTAATAACTTTAAATAAATGTTGGAATTGTCTCACTTCGATCTTTAGTCACATGTTGACAAATAGAGGGTGGTGATAGGTTTAAAAGTTTTAATTGATTAGTTTTAATTGGCTAATGCTATTTCTTTTCAAAATTTGCACTGTCATGTACAAGGTTTGTGCTCCATGTGCTGTTAAAAGGATCATTAGAAAAGCACAAGCTTTAGTTCATTAACCATTTTTAATCTAACAAATATTTAAAATCTGCTCTTTATTGTTCAGCTAATAAATTACTTGATTCAACTGTAAGATTTTTAACACCCATACTTTAGCTGTTTCTCCGTCAAGGACGTTCAGAAAGTCATCAGCGTTTGTAAAGTGAGCCACAGAAGCTTATAAATGCCCAACCATCTGATTTGGAGCATTTCTTCCCAAACATCTCCTGCGTTTAATTTCCCTACAAAGAAATTAATTAAGCTTTAATTTTGACTCTGCCAAAAATGACAATCACCCCTGTAACCCGTCCACCTCTGATCCCCCGCCCTGCCCGGCGAGCACGGCCACGCTCAGTGGAGGAGCAGATTGAGAGGGAGCCGGTGTTAATGTAATCTCCTCTGTTTAATTAGAGGGAGCATGGTGGGCAGCTAAAGCAAACCACATTACCCACCATCTGCTGGGGAGCCGCTCTGCTCTTACCCACCCTCTCACTATCATTAGGCTCTACAAGACAAGACACAAACACATACATGACAGCTATTTATTCATCCTGCCACTTCCAATACAGGCCACGTCGCAGACTGTTTACTGCTACGATGAGGCCACACTCATGTTCAGACCTGTCATAGATGTAATTTTCTTTAATTACAATCTGCTGCATGTCAGAAGAAACAATTAAGATGATTGTCAAAGAATTAAAGCAACAGTTCCTGAACTTCTGTGCTGAATGTTGCAGCCAGAATGACACAGGAGACTTAAAGCGTCAATGTGTTCCCCTGAGCGCGGATCTGATCTTTGGAGGAACGATGAAACAGGTGAATATGAAGGGGGGTTTTGCTCTGGGATTTGTTTTTGGGACAAAAAGTGCTTTACTGAGGGCGCAGTGTGAGCTGGCACATTGTCTTGATGCAGAATGAAACCATTCATCCACAGCTGTGGTCTCTATCCTCAGACTTGATTCACTGTAGACCCTTCCAGAGCTTTCTCCTCCAAAATGATCCCCTGAATGTCAAAAAACACCAACATGGTCTTGAGTTTAGACATGCTTTGTCTTGCTTTTGTGATGTTGATGTTCTCCAAAGCACTGACTGACGTCCCGTCTTGGAAGATTAGAGTTTCATCTCATGAAATCACTCCTTCTAAAAATTTTTCAAGGTTTCTTCCTTAGCACCTCAAAGATAAACAGACAGGAGATCAGTGCAACATTAAAAAAAAAACACTCACAGCAATGCGCAACTCCACATGCATCCAGATAAATGTTAAAAAAAATCCCTAAAAAATGTTAAATATATCATCACTATTTTAAAAAGCCAAATCATTGTAAAGTTCTTAAAGAGACATCACTCTAAAATCTAAAGTCATCTTCACTGGTGAAAGTGCATAATCTTTACTGGCTTTGTTAAGGAAAGTTGTGGACACTGGTAAAAAAAAAAGTTTCTGCAATGTTTGTTTCACCTTTAGGTGCAACAAACCGACAAAATTTCCAAAAGGGAAGAAGCTGAAACTCAACAAATGTCTCCACAAATTTGCTCTCCCTTTTGATCAGGAGTCAGAAGCTTTGGCACACACTTTCATCATGTTTAAATTTTTATACCGAATTCACTGAACTGTCTCTTTATCAGTAGAGACCATTTCTGATCTCATTCTTATTCTGAGTCATCGGTCATTTACAACCTTTTGTTCAGTTTGTTTAACGTTTTACGAAGTTTTTTATCTGCATGTGCGCCCAGGATGTTCATTGACTTGGACATCCACTCTGCCTTCATCAAATCTTCTGTGCATGTGACATGTAATGATCCCTACATTATTACAATCTAAAATTCAAGAGAATTATTGGCATGAAGGTGGGGCATCACATTTCATTAAAAGTAAAAACATAAAATAAAGAAATATACAATAAAAGGGAACTGTTTAATTACAATGGTAAAACTCATAGTTTTGTGGTATCAAAGCTTAAAAAAAAGGGTTTTGATAAAATATATGCAAAATCAGACATTACAAAAATGTAAAGAGATGTATATATATATATATATATATAGACACAGATATATATTCCTGAGGCATATGCGGTTGTTGATTATTTTGTATGAGATTAAGTAATTGAATTCATATCAATCAGGAAACAGAATAACTGACTTTGAGACCTAATGGAGAAGGGGTGGGATTAAATAAGTTTGTACTTCTTCCCACTCCTTTTTGAACATTTGAATGAAATCAGTTGGTGTTGTTTACTTTTAAGGGGATGTTTATTTGCTTTCTTTTGTATTAGTATTTTACTACATTTGTATAAATATACATTATACATAACATTTATTTCTTACAATAAACTACTACTATGAGTGTGTGAAAGGATTCAGCTGATGTTTTGTTCTAAGCAGCAGCTGGACCTGCCTGATTCAGTGTCTGTAATCAGACAGGGTTTAATCTATAATGATTGTGAGCGGGCTGAAGTAGCACAAAACAATCAGAGTCCTTCAGAGCAGGAAGAGATGGGAGCTACGAGAGAGACGACAGCAGGAAGTTACTGCACGAGCGGAGATTAGCACAGATGCTAACAGCTTAAGTAGCAGTTTTATCAGATCTGGAACATATTTTCTTAATTAATGAAAATCAAATATCAACACTACAAACTTTTCAATAGTAAGGATGTTTTTGATCCACTTCAGACATGTTTTGTTGAGAGTTTATTAGCGCCCGCCTACTACATTATTTGATTGGCCTGTAATAAATGTGATTGACAGAACTATCATCCACTCAACTGCCGATATGTTTCTGAAAGGTTTCCCCCTCCAAACACTTTCTTTGTTTTTTTTCTAGGCGGACTATTAAATATATTGAATGGCCCACTTAGTGTGCCATGTTAATTTAATTTCAACGAAAAAAATGTTATGTTAATGCCATAGATTGTAAAAGAACTGGAGGATTGTGTCCTGTATTTAGTGATGACATGCTTTGTAGTAGTTGCTTCTATTGTCAACAAAGCTTCCTGCCTTTTAAAACCTAAATTATTTGTTGAATTATATTCAAGTTCTTCAGAATCAGAATCAGAATTTTTATCTGTTGGTGAGTACATTTGCAGATAGAAGGATTTTGACTTGGTAAACTGGTGCAAAACCAACCAACATATAGTTGGAATAAGAAAAAAGAGTCAGAATGAATACAATACGAATAAAAATAGGTAGAATATAATGTACAATTGAATTAGGTAGATATAAAGTACATATAAAAAGGCACAGAAAGGAACAACAACCCAACCCAACGATATCTGCAGAAGATTTTTATTCCTTTAATCGCAGTTTATACTCGACTTAGGTAAAGACAAACATTAACAATGAGACACTAGATTTAAAGAGGATAAATATATTTTACATAATATATTATTGTCATTAAGTTTTTGTTTTGCTTTTGCTGAGAAAATGCTGAATATTTACTCAAATAGAAGTCTTATTCTTTACTGCAGTTCCTTGATTTCACCACAAGAGGGCAGCACAGGACCACAGCTAACGCTCGATAAGGCCTGCAGGAGGACTTCAGCTCAGAGGATTAGCTGATCCACAGAGCTCAGAGCTCAGAGTCAGCCTGCGGTGCAACACAGTAATTGAGAAGAGAGTGTGTGAGTGTGTTCAGAGATAGAGGAGGGGTACATCAGTGTTCCTGCCCTCACCTCCTGCTCCAGCCTAACCTGGATGGCCACATTGAGCTTTAAAGCCTCATGTGGTATCCAAACAAACACAGCTCAGGTACTCAGCTGTTCTCTGGTAAAGTTAAGGATCTCTTAAGCCGTGCAGGTTCCTTCGAATCAGGTTACAGAAGGTGAATCGAGCTCAGGGCGGAAAATGAACTGAGCCGGATGATTTGTATCCGTCTGGTGTGGAAAGATTTGATCCAAACACACTATATGATGTGCATAATTTCAGCTGCATATTCATGAATGTTTTTGTCCTTGTGAGACGCAGTGAGTCATTTTGTCCTCTGTGGAGGACGTGAATCTCTAAAGTTTATTTCTTAAACCTTTTGAGTTATCAAGGTGAAATCTGTTGTGCGGTTCTAAGCTGCGGATCAGCTGAGGATCTGAGGCTTAAACCAAACCTTAAAGGCTTGAGGTGCATGCTCCTCTGTTTGATTTGAGCTCTTTTAGGCAGTTACATGGACTCTTTTTTTTTTTTTTAGCCTATACTGAACACTAAAATAGACTCTAAATATCAAAAAAACATGTTCAGCATCACAGCAAAAATAAAGATTCAACCACTTGGCAAAAATACATCTGTTTTTTCATATATAATGACCTTCAGACTGTCCTGATCTTAAAACAAATAAATAAATAAATCTTTTACAATATGTCCAAGATCGAGCAATTTCAGTCTTGCTTCTTAGAAAAGCAGAAATGCTCCGGTGTTCAATTGTGGAGATGGCAAAGTTAATTTTTCTAAAAGGACAGAAAAGGGCAAAATGTGCATTTCCAGGAATGAATTTATGTCTATAATTTACAGCAATTTGATACCAGTATTTGTTAGTTTTGTAAAAATGCAAAATGTGAAATATTTTAGGCAATAATACACCCAAATTAAAGAGAAGGGGTCACACTGTTGTTAAATATCAGTGTTGATAACAATACAAATTAAACTTTGAAAGTTTAAGTGAAATTCCAAAGAAAAGTGACCACACTGGTTTTGATTTGTAATCCTTTGCCGTCAAGTGTCACTTCATTGCAAATTGGGTTTTAGAGTATTTAACATGCATACGAGTACCTTTTGCAAGATGAAACGCATCTGATGTTGCCCTGCTTTTGAATTTTACAGTGATTTTGTGTTTTTAAGGTTGAAATTGGTTTAACTTTTGAAAACACATTCCGGGTTGAATCATTAAAATCTTTTAAAAGATTTTAAAAGAAGTTAAATGCTGAAAGTATGAGCAGCTTCTGTGTAGTTCATTGGTAGCTTTTAAATCTTTCTGATTATGTTTCAGCCTAAAATCTCATGAAAGGTAACTTCATCGTGAAGATCGTGGTGAACATAACATATACTTTTCACATTTTTTTTGTCTGCCACAGAGATTATTATCAGCAATGTGATGATACTAAGTGTGATGTCAGTGTGATGCTAACTTCCTGTTTGGCTATAAAAAATACAACAAACTCCAGTGCTACCACCTAGCTTTTATTTCATGCTCCTGCCTCTTCTATAAAAGACTTTCTCTTTTGCCGACCCTGTTAAACTAGTTTACACAGCTTTGTCAGTTGAATGCATAATATTTTATATGACCTAAGTGATTATTGAAAGGTTCCCAACTGCCTCTGTGTCCTTGTTAGCAATCTATAAGAAACCATCCTTTCAAAAATTCCACAGACTTTAAAACAAGGAAACTGTCATCATTTCATAATAAAGAATTATTTTCCCAAGACTTTGACCTGATCCCTGTGCTGGACTTTATCTAAAGACGTCTTTATCATATATCTTAAAACAGGGGTGTCTAAATTTCTTACATCGAGGGCCGCATTAATAAGGAATACATGGACAACTCAGCCACTTTCTGCATCTCACTTTTAGTGTATTTAAAGTTCAAGTTTTAAGGTTTAGGGGTGGGTTATCACCTGTCAAGGGGTTCTTGTAACCCGGGCTATAGATTCACACCTTGTCAGGGCGAGAATGACAGCAGAGATGGGAGACACTGACGGCTTATCCTCACTGTCAGACACAAAACAAGAGTAAACTGCAAGAGCGTTGGTGCTTGAAGATGAATATTGCAATATACTTTGTAAATGAGACCTTGTGACAAAGTAAATATGGCAGAAAATGTGCATGATTGATGGTATTTGCTGCTCGAAATGTCTTTATTGATTTAACTGTTTCAGGGGCCAATTCAAAATGGGCAGTGTGCTGCATTTGGCCCCAGGGTGGTAATCCCACCATTCATTTAAAAATACCATTTATGATTTTTGGTCCATATCTCCCAGCCCTGCTTGGGTCTTTTCATTTAGAATAAATTCATCATTAATCACATCTAGAGCATGATTGTGTATTCACGATCATTGCAGCTGCTCTGATGAAGCTTCAGGATCGCTCTCACGTGGATCTACTCCTCTGCTCTGCAGCTGTGGGCAGGCCGAGCTTTAATGGCCGCTTCTGCTGGAAGGTCACGATCAACCCCATCAAACGGCACAACCCTCAGGACGGCCCACACATGAGTGAATCAGATTTAAACGATTTGGTGGGTTGGACTTTGGAGTGAAAGAAAAACTCATCACACTCTTAAAAGAGGCTCCTCTCTCTGGTTTGTGTTCAGCTTGGACCCACTGTGGGGTTTCAAAGCAGAAACTTGGAGACTGCATCTGATGCTCGACGCTCGGACGCTGAGAGAGGCACATGCACTCGCGGCTGAGATAAGAGATGAGCTGATCAAATCTCACAACAGCAAACTGTGAGAGTGCTTCTCCCTGCGAGCTGAGAGAGATAGAAGCAGCTCCAAGCTGAGCCGCAGCCAGCCTCTTCACAGCCGAGGCTCCACTGTGCTGCATGAATACATGAATGAAAGTGGTCCTCGCCCAGGCGTCTGCGGTCCCCCTGTGAGGGGCCACAGGCTGGTTTTGTTGTGGTCACGTACGCAGGGACTCACTCATAAAATTTACATTTGTAATGAGGTGAAGTGAGGCCAAAGACTCGTAAGTTCCTCATTAAGATGCTGCACGTCCCAGTAAAAAGTTACTCACAGCAGGCGTCACAAAGATGGAAAGTGCCATAAAATTATAATATTTTAATATTATTTCCTACTTTCACTGCTTCAGATATTTCACCAAATTCAGCCCTGTTTACTGATATGAGTAAAAAATACTTTATCATATTATATAAATATTTATTATTTATCCTTATTTTATTCATGGCATCAGAAAGAGGTGATCAGATTTTGGTGATGATCCCAGTCAGGATGCAGATCCAGGATATTTTTAAAGGATTTCTTAACACTGTGAGATAAAGCAGTTTTTCACATTTTCACTAACTTCTATATGAGTTCTCAACAGATTTTCATTACGTTTTAAGGTAGGGCTGCACAGGAAAGACGTGATTGGATTTTGGTTATGATTTGTATCTGGATGTGGATCCTGAATTTTTTAAAGGAATTTGTTAACAAGTACGATGAAGCAGTTTTCCCACATTTTCTTCCACAATAACTCGACCGTTTTGTCTTGGAGCACTTCTTGTTTGTTCGTTAGTTTGTGAACAGGATAACTCAAAATCATCATTGCACGTTTATGAAAATCAGGGCCGATGCTGATACAGATGTTTGGAATATAATTTCAGGGGAGGATCTATGAGTGGGATAAGATCATTGGTAAAGGTATTTAAAGAAAATGTGTGGATTCATTGTAAGAAAAAGAACTAAATGAAAAGAAAAAAGAAAAATCAAGGCCCATCCAGATAGTCTAATGACCACCCATTAACGTTTTGTTTACACCTCTGATTTTAGCTAATACAGATGTTTTTCTAAAGACCTCTTTTGGTGAAATTCTCCCACAATGCCAACATTTTTCCTCCTGCCTGCTCGTAAAAACAGATCAGTTTGTCCAACATTTCTGAATAAAGAATCTCCACTAAATCAGAAGTTAAGAGTGCCAAATGTCAACATTAAATTGGTTAAACAACAAATAAACATCTAAAAACTGACATCCATTAACCCTAAATTATTTGCCAATGGCCAACATTTGCAAAAAAGGCAGATATTAGCCAACACCAGTGTTGAACTGATATCGATGTACATCCCCACAAAAACAAATGGATTTTGTTGACATTTTCAGGGAATTTTGGTCTTGGCACAAGGAAGAGGTGATCACACTTTAGTGATCAAAGAGTTGTTTATGTGCAGGATAGGGCAGTTTCCCATTTTTTTACTGATCCCTCAGTATGTACACAATGGATTTTGAGGAAGCAACAATGTGAGAAATGCCTTAGCAGAGGTTTGTACTCTTGGAGCACTTCTGGTTTGTCTGTTTGACTGACTGTTCATCCGTCTGTGAGCGAGATAACAAAAAAGTTTTCTGCAGATTGTCATGAAATTGTCAGGGAACATTGCTCAGAGCAGGAGAGAGAAGTGACTAGATTCTTGTGGTGATCTGAATCCAGACGTGGATCCAGGACTTTTTTTTAATGATTTGCTAACAGAGCATGATAGGGCAGTTTTCCACATTTTCCATAAAAACTTGGTTAACAGTGTCAAAAATGCTGGTCAAAGGTCTGCTCTCGGGGCAATTCTCGATTTCAGATGTTCAAAACAAGTACAGCCCTATTGTTCCACAAAATAATCCTGAATTTTCTCTGCAGACTCAGGTTGAGATGCAAAACGTAGCATTTTTTTCAACCAGACAGATATCATCCAGTTATTTCCAGCCCCATGACATTTCCCCTCGTCTGGCAGGAAAAAACCTCCTGCTGTGATAAACAAGCCAGACCTAACAGCTCAAAAACATTTCAGGGAAAGAGTTCTTGTCAATAAAAAGTCAGATTTTCTGGCACAACTTCACCAACTTAAAAGAGGGCTTGAAGGAACAAAGAGCTCCAGCAACACTTGTAGTTAAGGACACAACTTTATAAAGTGTCATGTCTCGGCTTGTGGTGTTCATCACCATGGATCTCTTGAAATTTTCGGTTCAGTTATCATGTGTGAAAACAGCTGATGATTGTGCTGCTGCTTTGGCTAACTAAACTCCTCAAAATAGTTTGGAAACATTATTTCTTCCATTTAATATTACGTGGTCTTGTATTTTATAATGTTGGAAAGCATAATTAGTCTCCTTTACAATAAAGTACAACTGGCAAATGAGTATGCATTCATGGAATAAGGAATACAGCTAAACATGTGGGTAGCATCCCCCAAAAAGTGCCAAAGTCCTCTCTTCCCTTGAAGAAAGCCTACAGTTGCTCACTGGAGCAAGGGTGAGGATCTGGTCTTCTTGGGGTGTTGTCTTGTAGGACGCCCACTTTGACTTCATCAGTCTCACATAACTTGGTCAAGAGTTTGGAAATGGTACCAGGCCTGACACCAAATAATGCTTCTCTGGGTATCAGAGGACCAGCTTCCAGTTGCAGAGGATTTAGGCACTTTTTTAGGGGCTACCAACACCTTTAGCTGAGTTGCTCATTCCAGAAATGTAGATCCTTAGAAGTTGTACCTCATAGTACAAGTGACTAATCAGGCTTTCCAACTATATAAAATACAATACCATTTGTGATTATTAAAGGGGAGATATAATCAACTGAAAAAATGCTTCAAATTATGTTTTGGGAGTTTACACCAATAGGAAAAGCCATATAAAGGTTACAATATCATTATTATATTTTAATTAACCATATGTACTTTGGTTTTTATTCTATTATTTTGTATTTTTACATCTCTACTGCTGATTGTTTACTCTATCTTTTAGTGGAAATTGTTTTACAGATTTCGTGTATATAAGACATCATGGTAAATGCACTTTGATCCCTGTGACTTACTCTGCCCTGTTTATTCAAGTGTTAATCAGATATTTTATAGTGGACTTCTATTGCCTGATTTTTTATTGTATTGTGTTTATTATATACTGTAAATTATATATTGTTAAGATCCATAGTCTCTTCTACTTTTCCTGTGAAACCAGCTGCTGTAATACCACAATCTCCCGGCTTGGGATCAATAAAGTTCTATCTATCTATCTATCTATCTATCTATCTATCTATCTATCTATCTATCTATCTATCAATCTATCTACCTATCTATCCAAATGGTAAATGGACTTGAGTTTATATATTATGTAGTGCTTTTCTAGTCTCTGACTACTCAAAGCTGCTTTACACTGCAGGTTACATCTACACATTCTCTCTCATATTCAATCACTGATGGTTGGGGTTGCTATGTTAGTTGTCCATCAGTATCAGCTAACACTTTCATGCCCATTTACACGCCACTGTCGCAGCATAGGGGGCAACTTGAGGTAAGTGTCTTAGACTTAGAAAACCTTTAATGTCCTCAGGGGGCAATTTGTTTGCAGCACATACACAAACGCATACATCTAGATACAATGACACACATTGATTACACAGACCTATCAGACATAAAATTCCCTAACACACAGAATAAGTAAGAAAAATAAATAATCTGAAACAAATAATCTAGCCATAAAAACTTTTCGTTTGCTTAAGAAGCACTTTTCATTTGGGTAATAATTCATATCACACCCTTGCCCATGCCTTGTTTAGTTGTGTGATTGCCATAGGAAGAAATGAGTTTTTAGCCAATTTGTTCTAATGTCGGGATGTCTGTACCGTCGCCCTAAAGGGGAGAAGCATGAGTTTTATCCATGCAGACCTTGTCTTGCCCAAGGACACATCACCATGTGACAACCAGTGCTGGGCTCCAACCTGCATCCTTCCAATTACATACCAAGCGCTCTATCAGACTGCGCCACAGATGCCCCATCATGAAATTTCCCATCATGTGCGTCCAAAAGCAGCTCCACAGCCTATCAGTTAGAGGAATTATTCTCTCTCACTGACAGTGAAACAACACACAGCCCAGCCTTCAGTCCTCTCCGGGAGGATCTGGAAGCAGGAAACAGTTGGCAGGTCTGATTGATAAATGTCTGAAAATCATGTCTCACTCATCAGATTGTTGGCAGCAGCTCTCTGTCACTCATTTTAGCATCAAACACAACAAAATAACCAGAAACACAAGACAAACCAGGAGGCTCAGCAGGTAGTGCCTCACAGCGAGAGGGTTGCTGGATTGACTCCTTGCACAGATGTGAGCGTGTTCATTAGGTGAACTATTGACTCTAGAGGTCTGGGTGAGTGTATGAATGGTTGCCTGTCTCTCTATGTGGGCCCAGGATCAGACGATGGCTGGTCCAGGGTGAACCCTGCAGGGAGGCTCCACCCCCCATGAAGGGATGAGTGAGACAGGTAATAGACGGATGTAAGATTTGCCAAACTTCCTCTGAGGCTTCTCACACAGAAAACCCACATCAATATAAATCACTGTTTACCCTGAAGTCTGAGAAAATAAGTTCCACCAGAAGAGGGAGACATCAAATCCCTCCTGAGGACGACCTCCTCTCTGCTGCTCTGTTTGTCTCCGCTGCAGAACAATCAGGCCTAACACTAATACTGTCAAACATTATTAACCTCACAAACCTGATGATGGAAAATTCTGCTGCTGCTCCCTCACATGCCTTTTCCACCACTGCTGCAGCGCTCATTACTCTGTGTTTGATTTCCAAATAATGCCTTATGACACCTGTTAGATGAGCCAAATAGATGTGGGGCTGTTCGCTTGGACTTGGACATGACGGTCAGAGGAGGAGGAATTTTCCTCCTGGCAGGTCGTTCCTTTCACCTGCTGTCCTGCTAATCCAACATCACAGAGAGAAGAATACACACATGAGCCCTGATCCAATGACACAGATGAAAAGTTCATTATCTGCATTGACAGGAAGCTACAGTTCTGCCAATAGGGCCGGCAAATCCATCAGAGCATCTGTAAGATCCCTACAAACTCTGATGCCACATAAACAAACTCAGCCTTATTCTTGACCCAATTCAGGATTTTCAGTGTCTTCCACCTGAACACCAAACATAACAATAAAACTGTCTGGTGATACTTTCTCTTGAACTATATAACACACATGTCTATCCAGTAAAAGGGCCTCATAATAAACATCTTCACACCAATATAACTCCCTTCTGCAATATTTACTGTTGTTTTTTTAACATTTGCGTAGGGAGGGATGAATCTTTCTCTGCGTTCGGCAGAGGAAAGAAGGGATGTGCTTCCTTATTCCCTAATGACATCATTAGGGGGAAACCTCTGTTTGAGCACACATTTTCTAAAAGGTGGATCACACAACAGAAGAAGAGGAGGGATTTTGGGGGGTTGTAGAAAGCCCATGGACACACAGTGTTTGCCAGCATTTGTCAGTTTGTTTGTGTCTGTGGACAAAATAACTCAAAAAGTTCTCAGCAGATTTCGATGAAGTTTTCAGGGGATGTTGGTCATGCCACATTGGAAAGATGATTTGATTCTGGTGTTGATCCAAACACAGATCCAGAAACTTTCTTGAAGGGATTTTTTTTTAACATTCTGGGATAGTGCAGATTTCCACAAGTTTAGTACTCTTCTAGGGATATCAGGGATGCCTTGGCAGAGTTTTTGGCACTCTGAACTCTTCTAGTTCTGTATATAAACACATAAATAATATTTATTTCATATTTGACATTTAATACTTTTTTTTTAACTATGCAAAGGTGGTCATGTTTTTGATGGCATTTGTCCATTTGCTTGTTTGTTTTTCTGTCTGTGAGCAAGAAAACTTTAAAAAATCAATATGGGTCTTGATTAAATTTTCAAGAAATGTTGGTCATGGCACAAAGAACAACTTATTGGATTTTGGTGGTGATCTGAATCCAGATGTGGATCCTGATTTTTTCCAAATCATTTTTTAATATGTCAGATTGGGCATTTTTTTTTTCACATTTTTCTGATAAATCAAGGAGTTCAAAGCAGATTTTAAAGACATTTTCAGGGAGTTTGGGTCATGGCACAAGGAGGAAGTGGTCAGATTTTGGTGGTGATCTGATCCCGGATCTAGGATTGGTTGACATTATGAGATAGTGGCGATAGGCCGATAGACAGATTTTGCTGAAACTTTCAGGGAATGTTGGTCATGGAAGAAGTGATATAATTTTGTGGTGCTCCAAATATGGATGTTGATCCAGGAGTATTTTTAAATGATTTTTTAGCTTTCAGGTTCAGAACTCAAAAAGTTCTCAACAGATTTTGATGAAATGTTCTGTGGATGTTGGTTGGGGCAAAAGAGACCAGGGATCAGATTATTACAGTGCTCTGATTCAGGATTTCTTTTAAGCGTTTCCTAAAATTGCTTGATATGGCATTTTTCTACATTTTTGATAATAATTTGGCAAGAAATGCCTTGGTGCAGGTTTGGAGTCTTTGAGCACTTCTAGTTTTAATGTGGATTTTGATATTAAGGTAGTTTTTATTAGCTTTTTTCAAGAGTCTGTCCTTCCTGGTCAAATTATTCCTCCTATTTTTAGAGCTAATCACACCTGTCTGAAAGCACTCAGGCCTCCTTTCCCACAGAGGTGATAAAAATAAAGATGATATTTGAAATGAAAAAATACCATTCTGACTGTGAACTGGTTAAAGAGCGAGCAGAGAGGAGAAAGCCTCGTCTGTCAGCACAGACAGAACAGACTTCATTTTGCTCCTGAGTGTTGATGGATGATAGCTTTGGATTCCAAATGATGGGGATGGACGTGACGTGAGGCTTTTCAACAATTTCCAATAATGACCTTTTCTCACAGGCTACGAACTGTCAGGTAATAACACGTCTCAGGTGCAAAAAACTGGACAATCTCTTGGCATGGGAAAAAGTGTGACCTGGCAACCTGGTGGAGTCCTATCAGTAGTCTACTAAGTGAGGAGATACTCTGGAGATGCTCGTCCCACCTACAAAGACCTGGTTCAGCCTGCGCTCTGCAGGCCCCATGACCCCCCCCTGCACAAACAACAGCCTCATTCTCTGCACCTCTGCTGACCTCATTGTCTCTTTGTGAAGGGAAAGTCCAGAGTTGCATTCTGTTAAATGGCAAATGGTCGGTCGACGGCGAGCAGGACAGACCTCTCTACCTCCAGCTCAGGCCTACAGATGATCACGGACACTGCTGGCTGTTCCTCAGGACTTTACACGGGAAAAACATGGTAAATATGCAGCACGCCTTGCTCCATCTGCCTCCTGCCTGCGATGACACCTCCCTTGTTTTGCCACCCTCACTTGCACCCTACATACTTTCAGTGACAGCTGCTGTTCCCACCTTGCACTCTTGTTTTCCACGTAAATCTGTCTCAGTTGCAGTTTTATATTCCTGGGGCTCATGTTCATCCTGTGATATTTGCTGCTCACATTTCTAAATTACTTTTTCCTTGACACAACATGCTCTGATTTCCAATGTTATATGTTTAGCTTCACATGAGTGCTGCAGTAACAACACAGAGCAGATGGTATGGCGTTCATTTTGATGGATTTTTCATATCAGGGTGGAGTAATACCAAGCCTGCTTCTCACAGCTATGGGGGACTTTATTATAATTACAGTAATACTCTCAATATGTTGCTTATAGAAGCAGCTGCTCCTCTGAGAGTAAGCCTTACCAAAACACACAAACACTCCGGAGAGATTATGATTTTAGAGAGCACAAACAGACAACCTTTGAGCTGAAACATGTATTACCAGAATCATAAACAGGGACATGGAGGCTTCACAAACACCTTTGGCTGAAAAATACACTGAGATTTTAAGATATATTCTCAACTGACATGTTTTCTGACACAATATTGCTTGTACAAGGCCTACTGCTCAGTCTAAATACTGTTTATTTCAGGAACTACTTACTGTAATATATATAAAATATTTTGAAAGTCTAATTCTATAATTTAATTTAGTCTTTAAAGGCATCAATAGTAATATCACATAATGCTGACACCTTTTTGAGACAACAGCTACAAAAATAGAAGTCCTAGACACCCAGAATCAAGTTTCTTTTGTTTTAAATGATCAAAAATTGCAGGCAAACTCCTGCACATCAATTAAGTTTTATTTATGTTAGACATCAAAACTGAGTGCACTTCTACTACAAGGATTGTGGTAAAACTCTGCTCCACACCTTATGATGTCATGTTTTTGTGCAACTTAGACTTTCTGTCTCTTTGACGTCACTGATCATAAAAATAATAAAGATCCAAACTTGATTGTCTTTTTTTTCAGACATAGATAAAATTAGATTAAAAATCTAATTACATGTTTATACACTGCCTGGCCAAAAAAAAAAAAAAAAAAGTTGCCACCTGGATTTAACTAAGAAATTAGGTACAAGCCTCCTATTGGATAATTTCTGCATGGGTGATTATCTTTCAGCTGGCAACAAGTTATTAAACTCCAGTTTGCTAGGGAGCATAAAGATTGGACTCTGGAGGACTGGAAGAAGGTCATGTGGTCTGATTAGTCCAGATTTACCCTGTTCCAGAGTGATGGGCGCATCAGGGTAAGAAGAGAGGCAGGTGAAGTGATGCACCCATCATGCCTAGTGCCTACTGTACCAGCCTGTGGGGGCAGTGCTGTGATCTGGGGCTGCTGCAGTTAGTCAGGTCTAGGTTCAGCAACATTATGGCCCAAAGAATGAGGTCAGCTGACTACCTGAATATACTGAATGACCAGGTTATTCCATCAATGGATTTTTTCTTCCCTAATGGCATGGGCATATTCCAAGATGACAATGCCAGGATTCATGAGGCTCAGATTGTGAGAGAGTGGTTCAGGGAGCATGAGACATCATTTTCACACATGGATTGGCCACCACAGAGTCCATACCTTAACCCCATTGAGAATCTTTGGGATGTCCTGGCGAAGGCTTTGCACAGTGGTCAGACTCTCCCATCATCAACACAAGATCTTGGTGAAAAATATATGCAACACTGGATGGAAATAAATCTTGGGACATTGCAGAAGCTTATTGAGACAATGCCAGAGCGAATGCATCCTCAAAGCCAAAGACGGTCCAATGAAATGTTAGAGTGTGCGACCTTTTTTTTTGGTGGCGACTTTTTTTTTTGGCCGGGCAGTGTATATTAACAAATATTAATTCATATACCATAGCAACAGCTGTGGGAACCAACTTGATCAGATCATTTGAGTAAGAGGAAATTCTGAAACAAGAGGTTACAGCGTGGCATTATGAGGTGGCTGCTTCAAAGCTGTAGTTCCATAATAGACTAATATTAGCTTTTTATTCTTGCCGACAATGTTTAAGCCTCAAAACTTGTAAAAGTTAGGTTAGTTTATGAAGTTTATCATGAAGTACAAAATGAAAGCTTCATTTGTTACTCGCCACAGACCTTATTATCAGCAATTATCCAAAGGCACACTCAAAAATCCTATAGATGTTCAGTTGTTAACTTCATGGTTGGCCAACAAAAACCCATCATCCCTGCATCACTCCATCGCTATCCTGCTAGAAAACATTGAGATTTATTATCTGGTCCACATGCACACCTACAGCTCTGCCTCCTCACATACTGACAGGTCCACAGTGGCTCCTATAGTCTTCTACAGTGAACATCTCTCCTTATTAAATTTGACAGATGTACAGTTTCTGAGGAGCAGATGGTCAGCAGGAAGCCTTTGTTTCGAACTCCTCACAATGTCTGATGTGCAAACTAACTGTACCTCTTATAGAGTCTTGATGGAGGCACATTATCAGTGATTGAGAACCCGGCGGCTGTCAGCCATCCTTTCCCATCAGAGAAAACAGCAGGAGACGAAGGAACCAAGAGAGCGCAGGGCTGGTTTAAAGGGATTCAGACGACGACTCACGGTGAGTTTCAGCAGTCCGGAGGGAATCCAGCCTCACAAGCTATTAAATCACTGCTGTGAAGTACAAAACATGCCTTTACCAATGAACTGTTAGGAAGTAAAGCAGTTCTTCTAAGAAGTACAGATGCTCAGATGTTGTTTGTTCCTTTCATATGCAGATCTGGATACCTTCACCAAAAACAAGCTGACGTTGGAGGTTTTTTATAGCAGCTGGATTGAAAAAATAGATTTTATTGATGGGAAACCCTCCTGTAGTACTCACAAAAGAATCACTCTATGCTAGCAGTCAGAGCTGGGCACCATAAGTCATATATCTTTTTATTTTTAGGTCAGAGGAGATCATGATGGATGTAAGTATAAAATCAGGGAAGCTCCAGTTGTCTGTTTCTGATCAATGATGTTTAAAAGTATGGGCAGCATCAAATCAGAATTTTAAAGACAGGGAGAGAGAAGGATAAAAACATTATTGTCTTATGCCAAAACTTCATAGATTACACAGAATATGAATGCATCTGAATAAATTGATACTGCCTAACTGTTACCTCAAGTCTGTGGGCACTATCTTGTATCCTCGGTGCAAAGCATTTTGGCATGAAGCTCAGGTATCTTCTGTAATTTTTGCCGGATGTACGTATCATTTTCACGCTGTTGGCTCATGCTGTTTAAATAGCAAATGACTGTTCGCTCCTTTTGTGCAAAAGGGTGTGTTTGTCTGAAAATCAGGAATGGTCAGGTGCAAAAGCTGGAATGTTCTTAACTTTAGGATGCAGGAAATTAATGCCCTTCAAACCTCTAGACTTTATCTAAAGTCTAAAGCCTGTGGTCAGAGTGTTTCTGCTGTTTTTAGGACACATCAGAAAGATGGACAGATCTGCAAGTTTAAATACACTTTATTGAACTGAACTTGTCCTACTTTTATGGGATGCACAGCAGCACACTTCTACTGTTAAATATCAGAGCATTTGTTGAGAAATTTGAGAAAAAAATTTGTAACAAGACAGAGAGCTGATGGACAGCCTGTCTGTTTTGAAATGCTACTCAGTGTGCTAATCCAGTGCGCTCTAACGTGCATAATTCTCCCAGATCCAGGAAAAACACTAACACATTTAAAAAAGAATAAACACCAGTGACTGTCACAATAATTATGCTCATAGATAATAAAAACAGGCAAGAGCCGGCCCTAGCAGTTTTGCTGCCCGGGGCAAAAAAAAAAAAGGATTCTTGCATCCCTCACTTGTCCATACCGTATCGAGGCCTGGATCGAGTGAATCAACCAATGAATCAATCAATCAATCTTTATTTGAAGAGCGCCAGTTCATAAAAAGTGCTATCTCAACAGAGCAGGCCAAAGCCATACTCTTCATTCTAAGACTGGAGAGAGAGACATAGAGGAGGAGATGTTGAATTGTTTGCAGCAGAAAGACAAATGGGGAAGTTGAAAACCTACTGGCTGTCTATCTTCTGAGGCCTTAATAAAAGTATACAGAGTGTGGCACTCCTAGCATTTGCCTATACTGTCTGCAGGGAGGATCTGCTCTGAAACAGGCTGTCCAGTGCGTTTTATGCATGCAATAGTGAACAGAGCATGTGATTCCTGCAGGAAAATGAGAAAATGAATAGCCTAAAGCCAACAATTATTGGATTTTTAGTAAAGAGGTCAATCATAAACATAAAGAAGTGATCCTGTCAGCTAATTGGAGATTTTAATGATCAGCGAGGTTTTGCTTTTGCACTCATGTGAAAGTTTCTAACTTGTCTTTTTGATTGTCCATTATGCTCTGGGATTCTTCAATAATGGAAAAAAAAACACTTTAATCTGAGCATTAACATATATTTTACAGAAGTGGCACAATTAGACTAGGAATCAAATAATCCTGATGAACGGTGAAATTTACTGTAAAGAGCCAAACACCAGCTGCACAGTGCACCTTTCTTTGTGCCAAAATTCTGCATCTCCAAAACAACAAAATATAGTCTGACACCCCCCGAACTTCATGCTGTCAAAAAAGGGCCCTAAGACTCTTGGAGGACTGATCAATAAATATAGTATCTACTTAGTGTTTTGATGCATAACAGCTCATCACATATAAGCATAATCAAAAACCATCTCTGATGCTGGTACTGTAGAAACTCTTCTTCTTATTTGTCACTGTGTTCGTTTCCTCTTTAAATCAGACTGAAGCTCTGTAATTCCCTCCACTGTCTCTGTCTCTGTGTGTGTGAGTGTACTTTTATGTAACAGCTGACATTTAACAGTCGTCCTCGGCTCGTATTTGGGATCAGAAGGCTTTAACTTCCCGGCTTAATTGTTGCTTTAGCTCACAGGCTGCTGAGGCTGCTGGCAGCTGTGTGTGCAGTTGGACTCCTGGGAGGCTTGGCTGTAGGTGTCTGGTTTCTAGGTGAGTCATTGTGTGGAGACAGAACCGCTAAATTAGCTTTACAGTAACCAGGAACTGGAAATGAATGTGCAAAATGTCTTGTTAGAGCCACTTGGCTCCTACACTGAATGTTTCGGTTGCTGCTGCTCTATTCGGCTGAATTTCAAAGGGCAAAACAAAACTGGAACAAGTTTAGGAAGTGGAGTTTGAAGCAGAAGCAGATCTTTACTAGACTGTCCTGGATTTAGTGGTGCTGTAACAAACACACTTCCCCAAATAAGAGAACACTTAAGTACATCTTCATTCATCTTAGAAACTAAAATTAATGATTATTTCATTTCTTCTAAAGTAGGCAATATATCTTTTAATAAGAAAACATCTGAGTGCAAAGAGCTCCAATTAAAGCTTGTTTTGTCTGAGGATTTAAGGAAAACACAAACCCCTGTGTTATATACAAATGTGAGATTAGTAGTAGCAACAAATCATCCTTTTTGAAGAGGATAATATTTGGAATTTTGAGAAATGAAGAGATCTTTAAAACTAATTTCCATAATGCTTGCAGATATGTTTCATTACCAGATTTATGTATTTGGGCACAATAGTAGTAACTAGGAGTGCCCCGAGTGCACAAACCTCTGCCAAAGCATCTCAGACATGGTTAGCCAAGTTGTTTCAATTGAAAATGTGGAAAATATGCCCCATCATGCATTGTTAACAAATCCTTTAGAATTCCTGGATCTGCATCCGGATATGGAGTATCACAAAATCTGATGACTTCTCTCTTTTCCAAGATCAACATTCCTGAATGTCCCCAAATTTCTTTAAAACATGTTGAGATTTTTTTAAGGAATCCGTGAAAAAGTGAAAAACTGCCTTCTCATGTAACGTTAACGAATCCTTTTTTAAAAATCTTGGATCCCTAAGGTACAAATCTAATCAATTAATTTGACATTAAACTTTTGGGGAAAAATCACGCGAAGTGCTGCAACAGTGTTCGACACTGCAGATAACAATATGGGTTTTAGTAAATTATCAAAAGATAGACTGCGTATACTTAGTCTTCCTAGCCTATGCTGTTCTCCTTTAACATGTAGCTGCAAAGTGACACAGAACAGAAATTACATAAAACAAGTTTTGCCTGAATGTGATTGGAGTATATTTCAAAAATAACCTGAATTTCCATCTTATAGTTTAAGTGCATGCTGTAACTTTGTCAACAAATGTTTATTATGTAGTTTGGACATATGCAGGCTTGTCTACATAAACACAGAAAGCTGCACTATTTTCACAGTATGTTACCATGAAACACACCTATAAACAAATGCAAGCCTTAAAATGTGCTTGTGCAAACCCTGACAGGGCCTTCAATTATGAACAGTGTACATTTTCAGTATTTATACATTTATAAAATAGTATTTATTGTACAAGTACTGTAAATCAAGGATAAAAATCTTGATTTAACATTTTCAAATCTTCTGCAAAAATAATTTGGATAAAATGATTTAATTGATGTATTGCCCAGCTTTATTAGCAGTCTAAAATAGACCAGAAACTCTCTCTTCATTAAAACTGGCATGGCATTGGAACATGTTACAGGCATTAAATTGAAATAGGGGTGACTATTTGCAAAAAACAATGAATTTGATCAATTTGAACATTAAATATCTTGTCTTTGGAGGGTATTCAAAGGATCTGAAAATCAATACATTATGTTTTTATTTACATTTTACATTATGTCCCAACTTTATTGGAATTCATCATCTTACATCAATGCTTTAATAACTCCCACCCTTGCAGGTTAATTACATGTAATAATCTTAATCCTACTCTGCAGTGAAGTTCCTGCTGAGGCCTTCCTATTCTCAGAACCCAGTGGGACTCGGGGACACAAAGGAGACCCCTTTCTGCAACGTGACGGAGGACATCTCCATCTCTGACCCCAGAAAAGGTCTGTGCCTCCCCCTCCTCTCTGCTCGCTCTCTGTTTTTTCCTGTTTCATTAATTAGCAAACACGGCTCCACACTTCAGAGCGATTGCTCATGCTGGGTCATGGTTCACCTCTGGAGTTGATTATCATTCAGCAGCTCCTCCTTGTTGCCTTTTGAGATGTGCCCATTGACTCCCATGAAAAACATCACACGTAATGATCTGTTTGTACCAACTGCATTAGCATAGGTTCTTGTGTGCCTGTTTTTTCCAAATCATTTCCCTCTCATTGAAGAGGCTCATTCATTACTGTTGACTGAGAGCTCGTCTCTGGAGCGATTTTCAATCAATCAGGTTCAGTGTTTTACAGGATCAGCCCGGAGAACTCCCTCCTGGAGATCCAGCTGGGGAAGCTTCCCACCTGGCTGCCCGTGTGCTACGAGAGGTGGAACTCTTCGCTGGGGACGCTGGTGTGCAGACAGCTGGGTTATCTAAGGTCCTGACAGCCTCACACACCACCCCGGCTCTTCGAGATGATTAAAGCCGGAGCGCCCACTCGCTTACTTATCATTTAATCTTATAGCCCGCTTTCCCAAGGTTGAAGGCTCGGCTTATTTATGATCTGCTAATACCTCATTTGCAATCTTTCTTCACACACTGTGACTCTGAATTATCTTAATACTCTCTCCCACCAATCTCTTAAATATTTTCTCTTAGCAGACTGACCAAGCATAAAGGAGTGAATCTCACTGATATCGGGCCAAACTACACTAATGGCTTTATACAAATTACCTCAGAACACAAGAGCAATCTGGAAAATATGTGGCAACTCAGGTAAGGCAATCTATCAGAGGACATCATACTCATAATGATGCAGAGAAAATTGTGGCTACCAGCACATTAATTATGCATCATTAGCTTCTCTATTTGTTTTCATTTAGGGGGAGCTGTATCACAGGGAAGGTTATCGCTTTGCAGTGTTTTGGTGAGTGAATTAAAGTTAACTTTTTGTTTGACTCACAGTAGGGTTGGGAAATATTACAAGAAATGTCAATATGTCAAATAAGACGAATGGTTTGACAATATTATGGGGATCAAGCTGGGTTCTGATAATGTTTATACCAGTCAGCTGACTAGTTCTGGTCATGGTGAATAATTTTGTTTGACAAAATAAAGACTGGGTAATTATTACTATTGTTATTACTTTTAATTTTATCACTGTCATTATTATCATCGCAGCATGGTGGTGAAGCAAGAAGGTTGCTGGTTCGGTCAGGTCCTTTCATGATTTCCCTGTGCATGTGTGGGTTCTCCCCAGGCTCTCTAGCTTCCTCCAACAGACCAAAAGCATGCTTGTTAGGTTGATTGTTGACTCCAAATTGCCCTTAGGTATGAGTGTGAGCATGAATAGTTGTCTGTCTCTCTATGTGGCTCTACGATTGGCTGGCAACTGGTTCAGGGTGTACCTTGCCTCTTGCCCAACGTCAGCAGGGATAGGCTCCAGCAACTCCAAAAGGGATAATCGGTATTTTGTATTTGTGCTTAATAAATGAACATAGCTTAAATGTTTACTCTTGCCTTGTAACTAACTTTTTTTTTTTTTTAACCATACCTCAATTAAGAAGCATTTTCATTGCTCACAAAAATAAATGGGACCAATACCTGCTGCTACCACAACAACAACACCTTAATTCCTTAACATCAAAATATTTGATTATCAGGCAGACTCTTAAACACTGTCCACACTGTATGGATAAATTGGAAATGTTGTTAAATTGGATTAAAGTGGTGAGGACCAATAATCAGACAAGTCAGGCTGATTCACATGTCCAACTGTGAGGAAAAAGGAGGTTTTCTGTACTCACATCAAAAGTCTGCTTCTTCTTCTGTCTCCTGTCCGCCATGTTGACTTCTTCGACTCCTGTTTTGTCGTTCATGCTTCCTGCCTCTCACCAGAGCGTGACACCATTGTTTTGCAAGGGACTTCATGGAAGGTTTGCAACTGGAACAAGAAAAAGTTTGGAAATAGATTAGATTAGATGAGATTAGATAGAGCTTTATGAATCCCTTTGGGACACTCCCTCAGGGAAATTAAGATTCCAGTAGCAGTTTGTTTAGCAGAAATATAGATAAATAAAAAAAAAAAAAAAAAATATCAATAAAAATATGTCTACAGGCTGAAAGGCTCAAATATTACCTCGGTTGGTTATTCCTTGCCTTTACTAATACAAATTGGGATTTTATTTTATATCACTGAAAAGCCGGATTAGTCCTCTTTACAATGAGGTACAACTTATAAGGACTGTGCAACAAAAATGTGCCAAACCCCCCCTCTGCCTGAGAGAAGGCCTACGGTTCCTCAATGAAGCAAGGGTGAGGACCCGGTCTCATTGAGGTGTTGTCCTCCTGGGACGCCCTCTTTGTGGTCCGTCTTTGACTTCACCAGTATCACAGAACTTGGTCTAAGTTTGTAATTAGTACCTGGGCTGACACCTAACAAGGCAGACTCTGCATACCGGGACACTTTGGGAAGCACTGGTGTAGACGTTTGACAGCAATCTTTACATTCAAAAACAATAATTTCCCAGATATTAAGCATTGAAGACTGTCTTTTTGTTGTTGTGATATCAAACAAGTATTGATTTAATCAGATTTTAATCTTATGAGTTAAAATACGTTTGTAATTCTGTAATTTGAAAACCGTTATTTCTTTTTTTTATTCTGCATTAAACAGATAAACAGATAACAGATAAAGATGTACAAAAGTTAGACCATATTATGCTGCCTTCAGTCATGTAAATAATACCTCTATTTCTCACGAGTCAAACATTGATCAAGAGCACACGTTTTACACAATCTTGATTTGGGACGTTCCTCTAATATTTACTAGCACAGGTAAGTAAGCTACCAAAAAGCAACATATGTTTAGATAAATTAAAATAAATATATTTTGGGGAAAAAAGGTGTTTAGAGCTCTGGTGTCGCTTGTATTATCGGTTTCCATATTCTTTCAATTTCTTCTAGTTTCAGCTATGATCTTGCTGTAGTTTTTTTCCATAATAAAAAGCTTTTTTTATGCTGTCTGTCCATTGCATTATGTTGGGGGGATGTGGCTTCAACCAATTGATTGTGATCATTTTCTTTGCTATCAAGAGCAGGACTCTCAATAGGTAGCTGCTATCTCTGTCTATCAGATCTTCAGGCAATATATCAAGTATGGTTTTACATAACATTCTTTATGAAAATAAGGGTGATATGATAACTAAAATTTAGCTTTGCTCCCACCCCTTTGATTAGGGTGTACTCATTTTTGCTTCCTGATCTTAAATTGAGAAAAAATACTTTTTGTGTGAAACTTAAAAATCTTGTTTGCAATCAATGACCCACATTTGGGGGAGTATTTTGTGGTATAGTATGCCATAGCAGATGTTGATTTTGAAAGGAAACTAAAGGTTTTCTGACAAATCTGAAGGGGTGTACTCATTAATGCAGAGCACTGTAGGGTTGGGTCAAGATGTAGATCAATACCCAGAATTTGTTATTTCTTTCTATACAGAAGAGAATCAAAATATGTATCCTGCATAACTATTCAGCTAAAAAGATAAACTTTAAGTCCATATTTCCGAGCTGTTGCTCTGTGTTCATAACTCTTGAGATAAATCTGCAGACAGTATGAACGATGCCTTTTTTTTTTTGATGAATGGATCTCTGTGCAGAGTGCGGGACACGAGCGAAGCTGCCCAGGATAATCGGGGGGGTGGAGGCCACGCTGGGCAGGTGGCCGTGGCAGGTCAGCCTGTACTACAGCAACCGCCACACCTGTGGAGGCTCCATCATCACCAGTCAATGGGTAGTCACAGCAGCCCATTGTGTTCACAAGTAAGCCTGCTGACCTTTTCAGCTCCAGAGATCCAGGGTGACGAACCCTGTGAACAGGAGAATTATCACTCATTAACAGCTGCAGCGCTCTCATATCAGCATCTGCCTCCTTTTTCTTACCCCAAATGTCAGCTACAGGCTACCTCAGGTGTCCAGCTGGGTGGTCTACGCCGGCATCATCACGCGGAGCTCGGCTAAGACGACTCAGCATACGGGGTACCCGGTGGAAAAGATCATCTACAACAAGAACTACAACCACAGGAGCCACGACAACGACATCGCCCTGATCAAACTGCAGACGCCGCTGAATTTCTCAGGTCAGCAGGGGAGCTTCACTGTGTGCACAAAGTATAAACTGAGACAGCAGCACTCCAACAGCACTGAAAAATTCAGCACTTTGACCTGAGCTCACTTTTAATCTTCATATTCTGACGCATTTTGGCAGACAAGCCGTCATCAGAGCACTGCAAAGGTGTTTTACCTCTCTCTTTAACAAGGCAAAAATCATTACTGCTGTGTCACAGGCCAAACTCTATCTGAAGCTGTGTTGAGTTACACTTTTACTAAAGCCATTTAAACATCTTTTAATTCATCACCTTAACTCCTTTCACAAATCAGCCTAAACTACAGCAGCTTACAAATTAGGGCTCCCATTTATCTGAGAAAATCTGGAAACAGCTGACCAATCTGAGACATGAAAAGCATTTGGAAAACTGAAAGTAATCAAAATATTCTCACATCCCGGAAAATGATTCAAACATTCTCCTGATTTCATACCAGAGTTCTTAAAAAGAGATGAAATGATCATCTGAAAGGCCTTATATATGTTAAATATCAACATCATAGAGGCTAAACAAAGCAAAACTGGAGGCAAACATGCACCAATACTCATGGAAGCACAAATTTCATTAGTCCAAGGACCCTGTCTTGATGGCGTGAGGTTCGCTGCCTAAAGCGGGTGGTGCACGGCACTTTGGGGTGTGCTGATCTTTATTTTACTATGCTTGCGAGACAGAATTTTGGTGCAAAGCCAGGTGCAGGATGCAAAGTGGACGGATTATGTGCCTTGGTTATACATGGGTGTGTTTTGGGTTTAACATAGATTAAACCAATCAGGGTGTCAGCTCTCATCCCTTTAAATCAGTGAGCCCTGGGCAGCAGGTATTTAGGTATTTACACAGCGAGTTTAGTTGTTTGTTTTGAATTCTGCCTGGATTGTTTGATTCTTCTCCTTTTATTGTGCCACTCAGCATCCAGAGCACATAAGCTGATCAAATAGAAGAGTCATACACTTGAGCATGAGCACCAGGACCACAGAAATCTTTCGATCATGTGATTTGGGAGGAGAGTGTGGGCCAGCATGTTGAGGGGACATTTACTAAAGCCTAACAGGCAATCTTAGATATGATGGATTTGTACTTGAAAATGACTTCATGAGGTGTCTGTGTAGATTCTCATTCATCCAGGTCATGGTCATTCTGAAGATTCAAAGGCAAGGCAACTGGACTGTGTAGAGTTTGTTGGGAAGACGTTTCACTTCTCATCCAAGAAGCTTCTTCAGTTCCAAATGGCTGGTGCTGGAAGCAGGTATTTATCTTGCTAGAGGAAAAACAACAACAAAGGAAGGGAGGAGTTGGAGAACGACCCATAGAAACTTATCCCAGGGTGATGCAACCCCTGAGAGTCGTTACCCTGAATGGGTCATTAACTCCCCCTGTCATGTGAGGTGTTATGGACTTCATGAGGTGATACCTGACCTGGTGAGTTTAGGCAAGCTGCAGGAACAAGCTTTAAAGGTCCCATATTATGCAAAAAACACTTTTTTAAGGCTTTTGGACACATTTTTGGTATTTGGCGTTCCTCCCAGCCCACAAAATGTGATAGTAGACAACAAAACCTGTATTTAGCAGGCTGCATAAATGTGAACTCATGGTATTTGGTGAGCTGTTGAGTCTGTGGATATACTGTTACGTAACAAGCATTTTATTTGCATAAGCCTACGTAAACCTGAGGGAAATTTCTGTGCATAGTGCCGCCATATTGTTTATATTCTTAGCGAGAGATCGGTGTTCAGCGTGCCTAAGCTCATAAGCTGTCACTGCTCGGTTGTTGGCTGTAAACAGCCACATATATCTTCACATATAGGCTACCAGCCTCGGAGGACCAAAGGGCCCAGTGGATTAATTTTATTTTTGAAGGGAATGAGCAGCTACAGTTGGCTAAAACCTGTATGTGTGTGTCAGTCACTTCATGTCCGACTGCTTCTTCAACTTCAGTCAGTTCAACACAGGACTGGGAACTAGAGTTTTCCTGAATCCAGGATCAGTACCAACAATCCATTGCCAAACCTGATGATGGAAATGTGAGTATTTTAATGCTGTGCCATATTTATTTTGCTCATTGCTACGAGCTAATGCTAACAGCAGGGGGAATAAGCCAGAACTTCACATGTTCATCAATGTTAACGTTACTTGTTGAAAGTCTGAAGGGTAAACTTCAAAGTATGAACATTCCTACATTAGTCAAGAGGAGTTTAACAGTTGGCTGAATACAATCAGTCCCTTACCCACCCCCATTACCCCTCCATTTGGGCTAACGTTAGCCCGGAAGGTGGGCTAAGTTGCAGATGTTCCACTGCAGTTAGCATGTTGTGCGTTAGCCTGTGATGTTTGGGGAAAACCAGATCGCTGTTATCTGGTAACCAGCATGAATTTGCGGTTCGTGTGTGTTCAAGACTGTAGGCGACGCGTGGCTGGAGCGCAGACTCCACTTCGCTCGTGATACGCTGCAGGTCCATTGTGAAATCCCTGTATGTACTGTGTTTGCCACGGCTCTGCTCTGGCTCGTTAGCATATGAAGGCGACCGCCCTCCAAACCAGCCGTTCTGAACAGAGGGGTTATGTGAGCATGGAAAGAATGCAGCTGTGCTTAATTCATAGGCTTTTTGGACCAAAGCATGTTACTAATGTTTCATGAAGACATCAAGGATCCATGTTGCAGAAAATGAGAAAAATATGGGACCTTTAAAGGATTTAAAAAATCTAGGGTGAATATTTAATGAAAAAATGTTCAAAGAAAGTAGGACAAATGAATTTATTTTGTCCAAAAGCAGGTATACATGTTGGGAGAGGATGTACCGCTTTGTCCAGTCGGGGCACCATAATATCCCCGAAGAAGCTTCAACTGGGATCAAAATCTCATCACAGAGGGTTTTCTCCTCAGCTCTTTCATGTTAAACTTTGCACATTAATCAGTCTGCACAGTGAAGGTCAGCAGCTGTGTGAAGTTGCAAAGAACTTTTTGAGGTCAGACAGACTTGAGGGTCCAGACTATTAATCACATGTGAACCAAAGACGAGGTCGGCTTAGATAAATCAACAGCTTTGATGGGATGGTACGAACAACCTGTGTGTGTGTCTGAATATGTCAAAGCTCCTGTGAGGACTTCTGGGCTGTTTAGAGTTTTGTGCACCACTTGCCTTTTTGCACATTTTGTCTTAACATGAAGCAGTTCTATAAACCAAGCCTGGTTTATACTTCCAGGTCAACTCTACACAACTGCAAAGCCGTGGAGCCAAATGTTGTTATACTCACTGACATTTGTGAGCTGGTTTGTCTACTCTGCCTAAAAGCTTGTCAGCAGTGTCATCTCGACTCTGGTCCTACAATGTTCTTCGTCAGAAAACTATGGCAAGGAAAACCAAGGGGATTGCTTATCCTGCTGTTGTTGCAAAGTATAAAAGATAGGAGATGTCAGAGGATGTGGAATATATAGAAACTGAGTGGACGGGAACTTTTACACTTGTCCAACCACTGTGCATGAGGAAATGCACTCAGGACTACTTGGCCAGTAGATTTAACAATTTATCTGCCACTTTCTGTCAGCATTAAAATCACTCAGAGATGCATTGCTGTGATGCGTAGTTATGTTTTTGAGGCGGTGCATGTCAGTCAGTGCTAACAGGCCTCTGTTCAATGTGACTTTTACCATGAAAGCACAGCAAAAGGCTTTAGCAATGCTAACAATGCTATGGCTGTTGACTATGTAGACTGTGGCTGTTGCTGGTGCTTTGCATTGTATGTAGCAGTACATAGACATACAGCAAATTTCTCCCAAAGTAGTATGACATACTGGTATTTTTGGCATACTGCACACTACATTTAGGCAAAATTGGCATGTACTGCTAGTGTATTATGTGATTTCGAACAGTGTTAATTTTGTTGACTAAATATTTTCGTCATAGTTTTCGTCAACAACCTTTTTTCCCCTGACAAAAACGAGACAGTAACTAATAAAAACAAGTGCACATGGACAAAAACTAAAACGAAATTAACTGACATTTTTGTCAACAAATAAAAACTAGACGAAAATGACGACAAAATTTACAGCAGATTTTGTCGACTAAAATGTTGTGAAATTTTATCAAGTAAAACTAGACTAAAATTAAAACAATTTAGATGACTAAATTATTACTAAAACTAAAAGATTTTTTAGGCAAAAGACTATAAATAAAACTAAATTAAAAAGTGCTGTCAAAATGAACACTGATTTCGAAAACAGCCATGATCTAAGTGAAACATGGAACGAGAGAACAACAAAGGCACCAAGACAGAGCCTTGAGGCACACCACAAGACAGAACTGCAGAGTCATACATGTAACTGCCATCAGACATGGAGAAACATCTATCTGATATAAAGCTGGAGAACCAATCCAGGGGACTCCCAGAGACACCTAACCACCACCTGAGACTGTCAGTCATCATATAATAAAATCCACAGTGTTTAAAAAGCACCTTCCTCTAAAATAGAGAAAGTTCAGTGAGCTCTGCGTATAGCAGCTGCTTAGATATCCAGGTCATCACTCATTTAGTTTGGAAACCTTTTGAAGCAAAGTAACTGCAGCTCATTAGACTCCAAAAACACAGCGGCACACAATTAGAATAGTGTGTACATGCCTCTCAAATGATGCAAAAGAAAATGTTTTATGAAAAGCTTTATGAAAATAGTTTGAATGAAAAATTCTAATTAAATTCAAATTATCATGCGCCAACCTGCCAGAATGATAATGTAATACCCTTCTTTTATCCCTTAATTAGATACAATCAGGCCTGTGTGCCTGCCTCAGTATGACTCTGACCTTCCAGGAGGTACACAGTGCTGGATCTCAGGATGGGGATACACGCAGCCCGAGGGTGGTGAGACGCTTCTGCTGCTTTAAAAACAAATTTACATCTGCTGCAAGTCTGATTCATACAAGTTGACAGAGTGTACAAAGTGTAAAAAAGTCGACTTAACCGAGCGTTCTCTATCTCAGTTCACTCACCTGACACCCTGAAAGAGGCCCCTGTTCCCATAATAAGCACGAAGAAGTGTAACAGCTCCTGCATGTACAATGGGGAGATCACGCCCCGCATGCTCTGTGCAGGATACACAGAGGGGAAAGTGGATGCATGCCAGGTAAGATGCATGCATTGCTTTGCAGGGATGTGTGCGAGTTTATGGACAAATGATGTTATATAATGAAGGGTAGGTGTGTGTGTCTCAGGCAGTGTTTGTGTTTACCTCTCCAGGGGGACAGTGGGGGTCCTCTGGTCTGCCAGGATGAAAATGTGTGGAGGCTGGTGGGGGTCGTGAGCTGGGGGAGTGGCTGTGCTGAACCAAACCATCCGGGAGTTTACACCAAAGTAGCTGAGTTCCTGGGCTGGATATACGCGATGATTGAGGTAAACGGGGCTTTTGTAGAAGTTCTGTGCATAAAGGAGAAGACCTCAGCACTGCAGCACTTTGAACTATTTGTAGAAAATTATCAGTTGTGCTACAACATAAGAAATCTTATATATTAAAGGTTGAGTATTCATGCACAACTGCTTTGAGATTCTAGAAAGTGACATTTTTAGTTCACTGGTAGCTACAGATTGAAAGCCTCTGAAAATCATCAGCTTAAATTTTAATTGTCTTGAAATTTTGGGTTAAATTGTACAAAACAGCAGCGTATGGGGTGTATGGGGAACACTGCATGTCACCTGAATGTTACAAAAGATTTTTTAAAAGGCAGGAAGGACGACAAATGTCCTGGGCATCAAAAACTTCTGATAACATTCAACAAACTGAACAAATGGTTGGAAATGATGACTGACTCAGTTTAAGAATGAGAGCAGAAATGGTCTCCATTGATAAAGAGACAGTTTGGCAAACTTTGCATAAATATTTGAACATGACATAAGTGTGTGCCAAAGTCATCCCTTAATTTCTGACTCCTGATTGAAAGGAAAAACGTGAACAAATTTGAGGAGACATTTTGGAACAATTTGAAGGATCCACATTTTCTAGGAGTGATTACATGTGATGAAATTTGGATCTTTTAATACAATCCAGAGACAAAACAGTCAATGCTTCGAAGAACATCATCCTCACCAAGGATGAAGAAAGCATGACAAAGCGAGTCCAAACTCAAGGCTGAGTCCATTCTGTGCACTTTTGACCAAAAAATAACTGTATTGCCAAAAAATGACTTCAGAAATATCGGCATATTGAATATTGCCAAGTTTTAATGTTGGGCTTGTCTAGTTTACCAGCATTAATAATATTATCATAACATCATTAATCATTTTGAACATCTTCAGCCCAGCCCTAAAATTATAGCTCAGTCTCATCTGGTTGATGAAGAGTAAGCATACATGTTGTCACAGTTTTTATGTTTAAAAATTAGGGATGCATATCGGCATCGGTTCAACATCGGTATCAGCCGGCATATACCTTTTTTGCAAACATCAGTCATCTGCAAATTAATGCAGGTCAACAGATAAAAGTTTTCAAGTGTAACAATTTTCTGCTGACATCTGGCACATCGCAATGCCAATTTAGAGACAAATTTTTATTTGGAGGGGGGACAAATTTACTTTTTGGACAATCTGTGATTTTTTTATGATTTGATATTGCAGTCCTGGGAGAATTTTGCCAAAAAAGGTACTTACGGAAACATCTGTATCGGTATTGGCATGGGCAGCATGGTGGTGCAACAGGTAATAATAATAATAAATTTTATACAAAAGCACCTCTCGGAACACTCAAGGTCTCTTTACAGAGTAATTCAAAACACAATTAAAAATATAAAAACAGACAAGAGTGACATAAAGTTAAAATAGAACAAAGAAGTTATGGAGAATATGCCATTTTGAACAGATAGGTTTTGAGTTGAGAACTGAAGTGCGGTGGAGAGGTAGTGCATGTGCCTCACAGCTAGAAGGTTACTGGTTCAATTTCTGTGTTGGTCAGGGCCTTTTTACAGTTTGTGGAGTTTGCATGTTCTCCTTGTGCATGTGCAGGTTATCTCCAGGCACCCTGGCTTCCTCCCATAGACCAAAAACATGCTTATTAGGTCAACTGGTAACTCTTAAATTGCCCTTAGGCCTTGGATGGATGGACAGTATTGACATCCGTATCAACCAAAAATATGATTTCAAACATCAGCCCTGATTTCCAAAATCGCTGCATCACTAATAAGAACTTGTTTTAAGGCAGTTATTGTTTCTTTTTTATTTGGTTGTGTAAATAAAGTCAGTCTGCAAACATGTTGAGACACGTTTTTCAGTGTTCTGAACTGGATTTCCAAACAGTACATAATGTGCAGGAGTTTAAAATAACAGTTTGTTGATTACCTGATACATTTTCATGGTTTACAGTTTCACACCTGCTCAGTGATTAATTAAAACTTGACAGCATTTATCAAATACTTCCTCTGTGCTTATGTTTGTCATATTTGACTGATCTCTGATATACCTAATAATTATATCTTTCCCTGAGTAAAAGATAACACTTGTCATAATCACAGACATATCACAGAGCCCTGACTAATTCCACACACTCTAATTATCATGATTGTTATAATATCAGTAACAGATAGGCCAGGAGCTGAAGAGTGCACAATGGAGTGGAAGTGCGGTTTTCACACTGATTGCTAATAATTGCTGTTTATCTTTGCAGAATTACTGAGGAGGGCGAGAGGAGCCTGGCGGGAAGAGGAAGCTCCTGACTCTAAAGAAATATATTTCATTATTTTTATGTCAGTTATATGATGTACACATGAGGACAGACTGCAGACATTCATTTTTACGTTATATTTTTCATGTATTAAATATAAATTATGCCTTTCATCTGTGTGCTGTGATTATTGAGCTGCAGTTCCGCCCTTCACCACCAGGTGGGGTCGGCGGAGCGTTTCCTGTCCGGTTCTCATGGCAACGCAACAACATCAGGCTGACCGGCATGAGTTAGTGCTTCAAATTGACAACATTAAGAGGCTGCTGATTCATTTGTGACATTGAGAACTTCTTATTTTAGCAGCTCTCTGCAGAAACACTGAAGACAGGCTGCTTTTCAAGCACGTCTGGCTTTTTGTGAAGGTGCTTTATTCAGTTATCAGACAGTGAACAGGTCGATTCTGGTTCTAACAAACCCTTGAGACAGCATCTTACCTGGAGATGTCCTCCGTCAGCAGCAACAGAGAAGTTCTCCAGCAGGTCAGTCAGCTCTGGTCCATGTTAGATGATCTGTCTGAAGGTGATCCTGAGTCCTACCGCAGGTTCATAGAGAAACAGATGAAGGAGGGAGCAGAATTCAGAGCAGCACCAGAGCTGGTCTCCTGTCTCTGCACTGATATGAAGGTAAGTTAGCAGGAAAAATGACATTTCACTGAAGCAGCAGAGATTATGTACAAACCCTAATTCACATGAAGTAGGGACACTGTGCAAAACAATGCTTTACAAGTCCTTTTCAGCTATAAATTAACTAGAAAAGCACTCAGAGAGCTCAGACCTCCGCCCAGCAGCTTAGTTCCTGCAGTGGCTTTTCCACAACCCCTGTAAAAGATACTATTCTGGATCACAAAATCCAGATTAGTGCCAGGATCTGGACCAAACTCAGCACATACATGGAAGTAGTTATCCTGTATGAACACAAGTTTTGGGAACATCACTTAATATTTTGATTTTATATGAATTAATGTTTTTTGTGACATCAGTCTGGATCAGAGCCAGCTGAAATTTACCTTGATGATAGAGACATGGACGCCATGCTATCCTGTAAAATTGTAAAATTGAAAAATGGCAGAGAGATGATTTTTAAAATCCTGCCAAATGTTAACTTGCAGGGTTTTTGGAAAATGTGGGAATTTGTTGCATCCAAACAAATATATCTCACCACAGAAATCTAATCATTTCTAAGTTGGACCATTACCAACATCTCCTTAAAATTTCAGCAAAGTCCATCCTGTGGTTTTTGTGTCATCTAAACAAAAAACATACATACAACATACAACAAACATACATGCCGGCAACACCTTCCAAAAAAGCTGGGATAGGGGCACCTTTCCGTTAACAACACTCAATAAGCATTTGTGAACTGAGGACACTGCTTGTTGAAGCTTTGTAGGTGAAATTATTTCACAGTCTTGCTTGATGTTCGACTTCAGCAGTATTGTTCTTCATACTGAATAAACCACACACTTTCAACAGGTCTAGACTGCAGGCAAGCCTCGTCTTTGTAGTGTATTTGATTGAATATGGGTTGAAAAGCATTTTCAAATCACTGTATTCTCTTTCTGTTTGAGTTTTCTCTAAGTCCCAAATTCATTGGAATTTTGGTTAGTGTGTTCTTTATTGATAAACATTTTTCGTCAAAGCTGTGTGAGCCCAGAAGAGTCTCGGTTTGTGTTAAAGTGAATTTGTGGCCTCAGATTAATAGAGTGATGCAGGAATTAGTCCAAATGATGGAGTTAGCATTCAGCACTTCCTGGTTCTCAAGGCTGAAAGTGAAAGGGATTTTGAATATGGCTCTTGATATAAACTTAAATAAGATTCAGGATGAACACATGCACTCAAGACTTTAATATTCATCCTTAAATAATAAAATGCATCTCATATTGCCTGCTTGCTAATTTTAAAGCACTGCTGTGCGTTTAGGCGGATGCTTTCTAACAAACTGCTGATGGAGTGCAGGGATGACTTTTGTAGGCCAACACTGAGGTTAGCATCATGCTGGTTCTCTCAGCTATAGTCATACGACAAACCCAATGAATTTTTTTTTACAGTTTAAAAGAATTACAGTAAAGGTTTTTTTTTTCTTACAGTAAGAATGACAAGCAGTTCAGTGCTTACCAGCTTCAGTTAATCACATGACATGATTGGTTCTCATGTAGAGTTGTATTTTTATGTGGTTTTAATTCATTTAACGTTGTGTAACTGGTTTTCAGTATAAGACCCAATGTGGCTTAAGACATTGCATATTGTGGATTTGATGTTATATATCTTAAACAAATAAAAATCAAAATATTCATGTATATGTCCCCATGTAGCCAACCTTCTAGAAATGATTATTGCTCCAAATCATCCAGTCCTTATTACATGTCCTTATTTATTTGATTTGGCTTTACCTTTTTAACTATGAAAAAATGACAGCATCGACACAGACAGGCAGATTTTAATTCCTGTGGCTAATTCATTTCAGCTCAATTTAAAAAGGGCTTTTGGAGCTTAGAGCCAGAATGACAAAAACAAACGGGGACAACAACAACTTCAGTAAGGAGAGTGCAAAGTTACGGAGAAGTATCAGGGAGAAGCAGAGGGGAATGGTAAGGAGGAGTTTTTCATTATGTACTTTGAGGAATATACTTATATTAATAACAGTAAGTCAAAATGTTAAAAAATAAGAAATGGCTGAGAAAAATGTTGCAATATAAAAGTTCACCTCATTCTTGAAATTGCATTTTAACTTTATTTTCCACATTCTGACTTAAATCATTTTATCTCACATTTTCTTAACATTTCTGCTTTTTCTGGAAGTTTTATAGAAGTTAATCATGCCTTTTTATATGAAAGTGACTAAAACTTGTATCAATGTTAAGTAACATAATCTATTTACACTATGAAATCAAATGTATTGACGTATGTGTAGTTCAGTGAATATTTAATATTTTTTCCCATCTAATTTCTCTCTTTCTTTGTCTTCAACCAGCACAATTGCTTTTAAACTCTGTCTTAAACTCTGTCTAAGACTCAATGTGATTTAATGAATGTAAAAAAAAAAAATGTGTAGTAAAATTTTCCTTAGGGAAGAACAGAGTGCTGCAGGGATGACATATTTCTGGAGGCTAACACTCTGGTTCTCTGGACTAAAAGCCTCTGGGATTTTTCACTGTACTCTTGGATCATTGCTGATGAAAAGGTCCGCAGTGAACAAACAATATCGCATTTGCAAATCTGACCTCCAGGTATTTTTAATAAAATTCTGAGTAAAACACTATTATTAAGCTACTATGGAACTACAACATGGAGGTTCGACATTATTTCTAATGTAAAATGTCATACTGTAACCTCGTGTTGACAATTTCCTCTTAATTAAATGACCTGGTCAAGCTGGTCCTCATGGCTGTGACTATCGTGTGAATTATTGATTGCAGAAATACTTGCATGAAGGTCCCCGGCCATTTTTGTAGTCTTTGGGAGCAGTTTGTTAGCAGCCGTCCTTTTAATAACACAATAACACTTTAAAATTCAAAAGCTCGGCGATATTGGATGCATATTATTATTTCAAATCAAACATTCAAATCTTATTTGCCATGTTCATCATGAACCGTATTTCTGGTATTTATCTGAAAGTGTAATTTTTAAAAACATTTGCTTTCTTCCTTGGGAACCAGAGCTAAAATGCTAACTCACCTCTGAGTGTTCGGGCTCATTTTTCATTCTTTAAACTGAATTTAAGAGACATAAAAACACTTCTCATATGTTTTATTTGCAGTTAATCCTAAAGCATCCTTTACTGTGATCTCAGATTTGTGACTATGAAGAGGAAGTAGTGTTAAAAAACATAATTTAAAGGCCCTTCGAGGGACAGGTATTGTAAACTAGGTCATGTTTAAATACCGGAGTGGGCTTTGCAGCAGTTTGCTTGCTTTGTACTAATCCACAAAAACAAATAAACCTTTAAGAATTTTGTGTGAGTGTGTTACATAGCATGAAAAGAGGACATCAAATTTAGGCAAGATGCTGCAGGCATCAAATTAAAAATGCGTGATTCTTTCCAAAAAAAAAAGGAGTATGTCAGTTTGAACTTTGATTTGGGGTTTGTCTGCAAATCATTGACACAACATCCCATTTTCACTTGAATTGGGGTTTGTACTTGAAATGTCTCCCCCCCGATGGATATCAGTTTTGAACAAAGCACGGTGCAACATTCTGTTCAGATCTCGGAGACTTATTTACATTTTACACAATGTCCCAACTTCATTGGAATTTGAGTTTGTGCACACTTTACCTTCCACACCCTTTGTCCTTAAAAAGGTCAGCGTTGTGGTGTGTTCTGACAGTTTTTTTCTGACAGAGGGTAAATCTGTGTCCACAGCAGGGGTCCGAGAAACGGTCGCTGTATATCAACATATGCAGCTGGAAACGCGTGCCCGCCCCTCAGGATCCCAGCAGGCCTGTACCTGTGTGTGCTGGACAGCTGGAAACGGACACAGATGAAGGTCAAGGTAAAAGACAAAGCTGTGCGGCTACAGAAATAGCCTTTGTGATATTTCATGTCAACAGGAGAGCTGATGGTGTTTTCTTGCCTTACAGGATCTTACATGGTGTTGGACATAGCGTTCAATCCTGCAGTGTTACAGGAAAGTCCAGACGGCAGGAGAGAGCTTTATATGTTAGCCTTGAGTTTTGTGCAGCAGCAGCATGGATTAGCATTATCTCAGCATTATAAGGTCATCAGCCGCAGCCCAAAAAGTTGCCAAGACGACCTAAATCGCCGACTAGGATTTCCCCAAAGGACTAACAACTCGGAACAGCCGGACACAGGTAGAACTTTATAGACCATTTTAGCTGGAGTGATCTTTCTTTGCAGCAGCAGCTCTGTAATCTTTAACCTTTAACTTCAACTTCCAAATAATCCACAGTGTTCTTTCTACAGCCAGCCAGACCCCTGCTTCCCTTCTGCAGCAGATCTCTTCTCTACGCTCAGAGACACAAGGCCAGCAGCCAGTGGCCCAAATTATCCCCGAACCTGCGGAGCACAAAAAGAAGGATTTGATCCAGGTCATCTCCTCCACATTTGTGCAGCCTCAGAAGCCAGAGTACCAACTCGAGGTGCAGTCTGATACAGCGGGAGTTCCTCGCAGCGTGGAACTGACAGTGGAGCTGCCAAAGGTTTCCTCGGTGTCAGAGTGCCAGCTGAGCATCTCCAAGGTTAACACTTGCACACTCCCCTGAACAGCAATAATGAACCCCTTTCATAACCCGATGTGTGTCGATGCGTAGTCGGATGTCTTAAGAGATGTATAATTGGTCTGTTTCTACATTTCTGAGTCTCACTGTTTGATATTTCTTTCTGTTTAGGATGACGTGTTACTGGAGGTTGAGGATTTCTACTGTTTGCTTGTGGAACTTCCAGTAATTGTAAATGAGGACACGGTCTCCGCCATATTTGACAAGAAGAAACGAAGGCTTACTTTAAGGGTAGATGCCTCAGAACTCTAAAGGAGGGAACAAACGTCCTGGACCTGGCTGGAAAAAAGGCTGTTTGATGGTGTACCTGAAGGACAGAGTAGTAAAACAGATCGAGATTGGGCGCCAGACAGATGGCTAAATCTGTCATTTAAAATTAATAAATAAATGAATAAAAAATCGCAGGGGTTAGGCCTAGTGCTAAATGAAAGCCATGCTACAGATGAAAATTTAAATCAAGTTCATCGTACACCGTTTCAAAACAATTCAGACCATAAGCAAGAATTTCAATTAGAGAAACTGAGGAGAAAAACAGTGCAGTTTGTCCGACACCAGTCAATTAAAAAACTTAGAGTTCCAAAGAGTTTAGTGAAAAGTCCAAAAAGTTCATAGAAATCTAAGTTTAGCAAACAATAAACCTCAAATAACTGTAATCAGTTATTTAAAGAAAAAAAAATCTGAATGCCGCTAAGCAATATATAAAAAAAGAGTGCTTTAGTACCAAAATTCCAAATGTTCATTAATTCCAAACCTAAAAGTCACAAAATATAACCTTAAAAAAACATTATAAACTCAGTCCACTGTGCTTTTTGTACTCCCCCTCCCCAAAAAACACCAAATGTAACTGTTAATGAAATCAGGACAGTCTAAGTGTGTGTGTGAGAGAGAGAGCTGTGATAACTTGCAGTATGAAGAGCTGGGAATCAGGGAATGAAGATGGGTTCTGTCCAGGTTATTTGTGGAGGTTTCCTCGCAGTCTTGGAGAGCAGAGGCTTCAAGTGTTTCCAAACATGTGAGGGTTTCCACGACACTTTTCAGGAAGCAAAAAAAAAAAAAAATCTTCAGAGCAAAAAAGGCAAAAACAGTCACCCACTCTTGGATCTTCACATACTTCCTTTTTCTCCTTTATCCAGTCATTTCAGAGAATTCATATCTCAGACTTGTGTTTTGTTCTCCTTGTATCAGCTCCTTTGTCTGCCTTCCCTTACTCTCAGGTCACAGGTGCTGCAATCAGGGACCACGTCCACTCCCTCACAGCTCTGTGCAGCAGGGTGCAGGTGTTCCCCTGTCTGCCACAACAGTAAAAATAAATAGAAGAGTTTCTGCTATGCATTAAAAAAATCCCTTCATAGAAGCATTAATACACTTTGGTTAACTAGAACCTTTTGAAGAAGGGATGCAGACGCTGATACTAGTTTTTTCTTACACATTACTTGGAATGGGCCATCGGCTATGTTTGCTTGTAGCTCCCCCCTCTTTGTGCCCTTAAGAACCAAGGACAATCGTTGTAGATTTGAGCTTAGCAAGATAGATTTGCCTGATTTCACACACCAAATCAGGTGGATCCAGCTGCTGCGCAAGGATACATCACTAATAGAAATAAAACAAACTTTTCAGATCTGTTACTGAATAATTTAGTGCTCATATTTGAGTTCCAGCCCTACTTTGACAGACTTCTATAATCCAAAATGCCCATTTTTCCCTGAAACAGATATTCTGCTTTGCTCAAATGTGCTGTGTGGGCTGATCTGCACCAGCTAATGTAATCCCTAACCCAAAAACATTAATTGAGTTTAATGACAATCAGCAGGGTTTGTTTACTAAAGTGTGGGTGTACAAGTGAAGGAGCGTAATGGCTAGGAGCTGGAGAACAGTGTCATTATGCTGTGTACAGGGAGTAATTGACAACAGAGTGATGCATGCAATAATTCAGGTTTATTAAAACATTAAAATCGATGCAGAACAACAACAGCACTGTTTGGCAATCTGGAACATGTGAAAATGTCAGTAAACACGTGTATGTTCAGGTTTGTATATTATGCACTGAGTACAGCTTTTTAGGGAGCAGCATATTCATTTATATGTCTATAAGTTATATTATTTTCTTTGATTATCAGTTTCAAGTATCTCATTACTGGCCTTCAATTGGTAGCGCTGTAGATAAGTTTGGAAGCTGTAAACGATGCCTAATATCCACTCCTCAAAAGAACAACAAAGTTAAGTCAAACTTTTGTATGAAACATTCACTTTAAAACATGTTTTTGGATTCAAATGGTGTCACTTCTATTGGTCCCAGTCACATGTAAAATAACTCCTCTGTTATGGCATCACAAGTATCTTCAGTGGGATCCTGGTCCAGTGGGAACTACTGAGGTTTGAAGTGGTGATCTCTGGTTTTCAGCTCTACCTCCTCTCTCCGTGGTCCTCCTCCACCCACGCTACAATCTTCCCCTCCCAGCCGGGCACGATCGCCCCGTCCTGGAACACCTGAACGGGAAACATGGAGCATTTACATATCCAAGAAAAAAAACCTCCCATCTATTATGTACAAAGGTGTGGATGGTGTTATTGAATTCTGTGAGATGGAAATGAGTCCTCCCGCGGTGTTTTGAAGTGCCGTGCAGCCGCGGCTATTATTAGCATATCCCGCTCTATAACTGGCATTTCATATTTGGCTTAAGATGCTGATGTGAGAAGAAGTGGAGGATGTAATGTTACCCCATGCCTACCTCCTCTTTCACTGTGCCAAACTCCGGGTCGAGGGCCTTGAAGTGGTAACGAAAACTGCCTTGTCTGTCCACCGCAGACTTGAAGTCCCGCAGCGTCACCTCACCCAGCCTGTGAAAGCACACCGTCAGTCTCGATCCCAGCCCACGCACACCCACAGACAATAAGCTTGTCTACAACTGACATTTAACAAGCAAAGGCACTGGAGCATGCACATGTAGCCTCATGACTGCATGTTTCGAGCAATTATAGCCTGATCTGACAGTCACAGGGTCGCAGCACCCGAGGGACAAGTGTTAATTTGGCAGGTTTTTTGAATCTAGGTTAGTCTGGTTAGTTTAAGTAACATTTTAGTCATTTTAACCTCCAAAGTTTTAAACAAAAATTATCCGAGATTCTCAAAAGCATGTTAATCCAGTTTCAGTCAACAATGCCCTTATATCTTAGTCATTATTTGTAGTTACAGATGCACAGAGGATGGCAGCATGCACTGGTTCAGCGGCTTTTGGTTTTATAGTTTAGTGTTTTATAAGGAAATACACTGACTGTCTGTTGATAATCAGTATCAACAGAAAAAACCTTTTTGCTGATTTTTACTGCTGATATTTTAGCTGTTCAAACTGATCAAAAATATTCCATATATTGGCTGTAGTTTTGGCAGAGTGTCCACTTTTACAATCCAAAAGTGTCATTTATAAAATGTTGTTTTCATCTCTTTCTAACACAGATAAACCATCACCATGAAACGAACAGGTCACTTTCAGTTAAATGGAGGCTTTATGCTTGAAAAAAAAAAAATATGGAATCAATATTGACATGTGCCATGACCAATGATCCTTGAACAGTGTTCCACAAAAATATCAGCACAATCTGTTGAGGACTAAGCAAAAGTGTGTAAAACCGGTAAATCTGTATTTGGATCACTACCAAAATCTAATGACTTCTCTCCTCTGGCTTGATCGACATTCCCTGAAAGTGTCATAAAAGTCACTTGAGAAATTTTTGAGTTGTTAGCAAAAATGTGTAAAACTTCCCCGTCTTCCTTGGAACAAACAAGTTGCAGGCATCAAATTCAAAATTTTGACAAATGCTTAAAAGAGAAACAGTAACAGGAAACCGTAGCTCTAATTTTTAGAAATCTTGATAGTTTTATGCTCTCACACTGATATTTTGAGGTTTCTTCATGTACAAACTTTTTATTTTAACTGGCAGGCTGCATTAAAGTCTTAGGAGAGCCGCATGTTGTCAGTTGCCAACAGTCTGTCATGTCTGTTGTGAAACTATGACACATGTATGTTCATGCGAGTCCTGATCTGAAACAATGACCAGATAAAAACCAGACTGTGCAGTCCAACCTCAGCTTTAGTCATGCAAGACTGAAGCCATGTTTTCCCTGTTCTTTAACAAACACACTCTAAAAACCAGAGCAAACAAAAACACTGTTATACAAATGCATCACTGAGTGTTTACTGTCACCTTTTTGGGATGTTGATCAAAAATGGAGTGAGCGAGCGATCAGTGAAGTAGAGCACTTTAGTGGAGACGGCTGCGTCCAGCCCCGGGCTGCTGTGTGAGTGTGCCATTTCTGGGAACGAAAACAGAAAATACTGTTTTTTAAAAAACAAGTCGGAGACAGCTCCATCCTCACAGCCGGTAATACCCTCTCCACACACAACACTCTGATTGAACGGCACAATTTGATTTAGCAGCTAGACGAGAGATACTGCAGAGGATGACAAATCCCAAACAAAACAAAGATTCTGTTTGTCTCACTCGAGCTCGGCGGCCAGGAGTCACGGTCTGTGGAGTTGGCTCTGCGTCCTGGAGATTTGAATTCCTCCTGGAAGAAGAGACAAAACACTCGAGCAAAACAGTTGGATGTCATCTGCTGTTGACTCCTCACTCAGCAGGTGATTATTCATTCTGATCATGTGTGTGTTTGCGTGCGTACCCCTCTGTCCTGTCGGCGCTGCGTGTCCACAGAGTGTAATCGGTCCATGAGACTGGACACGCCCTGCTCCAGGGTGTCCAGGGTGTGGTGTTGGGGGTCGTGGCCGGAGAAGCTGTCCCTCAAACTGCGCAGGGCCTCCCTGACCAGCTGCAGCTCCTCCCCCTGTGACAAACAGCACCGTCAAAGTCATGAAGTTTGGAAAATTTAGGACATTTCGTTTATACTAAAGCTCCCGTGACGGGTTTATTGTTGATCATGGAAGAGAATAAAATTAATACTAATGCAAAGTAAGACCTTAAAAATCAAACAGTGCACCAGAGTGAGCAGAGATTATTCCTATAGATATACTTCATGCCTGTCTCACTGCTATGGAGTAGATGTTAGGCTAATGCCGGAGTCAGACTCCATGATTTAGGCACAATTATGGGGTTTCACTCACGTCTCACCTTCAGCATAAAGGTGCGTTCACACCGAATGCGACCTGGTGACCAAGATCGTGTGCAAACCCAAGTACCGTCGCCTGTACAAATAGCTCATTTTGTCGCCGGCGCTCAGTGATGTCACGCCCACTTGAGTTTCACTCCCCGATCATATCATAACATATAATAGGATGTATTAGCTGACATTATTCCAACTGTTCCATTTCACTCATCTACCAACCACAAAACACTGCAGCTGATGGCCCTGCAGCAGCATCGACTGTGAGTTTTCTGCGGTCCGTCTTGGCAGAACTAATGTCCTCACCAACTACTGTTCCCACACGGACATAGACTGTCACTCTGTGAACCGGAATAAAAACAGTCTGTCACGGGTGTCGTCACGCACCCACACAATGCTGATTGGCTCTCGCGGCACGGCATCATCTGAAAAGATCAAATTTTTCAATTTTGGTGACCGAGCACGGTGACCTGGTCTGCGTCCAAAACGACCCCAGAGTTCCCATCTGCAGCAACAGAGGCTGACCAAGTCGCCCAGAATGTGTCCATGGCATTGCGTGCGATCTGGTCACGCATGGTCGCGGCTGTACATTGACTCTGCATAGAGAGTGGTCGCCAAGGTCGCCCAAGTCACGTCCGGTGTGAATGCACCTTAACAGACCGATACTCGTATCTACTACCTCTTTGTCAATATCACTGCCAGCTTTATGTATACAGCACAATTAAGACCGCCATTGGCCTACCAAAGTGCTTTAAAGTAAAATAGACAGAAAAACCAACCAAAGTGGAGAGGCTATTCGCAGTCCGTACGGTGAAAGGTAATGTCTTCCACAACGTGAGAGCTGCAACTGCCAAAGCTCGATCTCCTCTAGTTTTTAAGAAAGATCGAGGAACATCCAAGAGCACCTGATCACCTGACCTAAGAGCTCTGGAGGGCTGATGTACCTTAATAAGGTCAGAAAGGTATTCTGGGGCCAGCCCATTCAGAGACTTAAAAACTAATAAAAGAATCTTGAAATGAATCCTGAACCTAACCGGGAGCCAGTGAGGGGAAGAGAGCACCGGAGTTATGTGTTTCTTAGTCCTGGTTTAGGAGACAAGCCCCTTTGTCCTCAAAAGCCTGATCATTTTCTGACAGGGAGCAATCGCTTCAGCTGGAAGCTTTGCAAGAGATCTGCCTATTGAAACACATTGAATCAGACAAATTCAGCTGCTTTGAAAGGTTACTTAAATAAGCCAAAATAGACTTGGTTCACACACCATATGTAATTCGAGACTTCTCCAAGGTCCAAACAGGATTGCATGATTTTTATGGCCTTTAATTCACCTGTAAGACTTTTTGAGAACCTGCAGGAGCCTGGCTGCACTCCATGCACCTGCTTTTGAAACAGTAATAAGAGGTGTACTCACAGGTGTGCTGTGTTGGAACGCTGCTGGAGAACTTGAAGCCACGGAGTTACCATAACCACCACCTTCACTCCTGAATGACTGCAAAAGAAACAATATAAATGTAAATTCTAAGGGAGGGTGGCTCAGTTCTATTTAGCATGTATGTGATTCACATTCAAACACTTATTACTGAAGTTATTTTAAAGAAGTCATTGTCTGTACCCGTCCTCGGCCGACTTCATGAGCTTTATGTGGAGCCTCGTCCATCTTCTGCTGCTGGAGAATTCTGTCCTTCCTCCCGAGTTGCTGCTGTTGTGACAAGATGGATGGATGACAGAAGTCGGTGAATATATTTATGCACCAGGAGAATGCACCGAAGTGTAAATAATATAAGACGGTACCTCGTACTCGCTGAGGAATTTGTTCCTCTCGCTCAGCTTGTGTTTGAGCTCCGCCTGCAAACAGAAACATCAGCATAAACACGAGCATCCACGGGTCAAGCTGGTGAATTATTTTAAAGTGTCAAACGGAAATCATCGCTTGTCTCACGTTTTCCCTTTCCAGCTGATCTTTGGCCATGTTGCTCCTCAGTAGTTCCTGCTTTAGCTGCAGCACGGCGTCCTCCTGCACCGCCAGGCGCTGCTGCAGAGCATCCTAATGAGAGAGCGGGGGAGATGAAAGGAGCGTCCAGAGAAGACCTGAATACTGATACAGTGGCGTCCACCTGAGCCGTGGACAGCACGCAACCACCTTTAACTGACATTATATTCAAATTCTCTCTCCGTCTCTCCAACACTCTCTCCATCCTCTCTCTATGCCTTTGCCCCTTTTTCTTTGCTCCTGTACTCGTCTCTGCTTCTGGTCTTGTAGGCCGCCTGGGATCGTTGGTGTAGACTGTCTGCTGTTGTGGACTTACGAAGCTTCGATTACAACAATTAGATATATGTGGCCTTTACTTTAGCCCTGTTCCATTATCATTACAGTTCCTGATATTAACTTTGGAGAGATCAACAACATTAAATACACGATAGTTCCTGCAAACAGCACATATATATTAGTATGACCTTGACAAACAATCCTGGATGACCTCCTGTTATAGACCTGCTCCACTCCATGTACATCAACCATCAACAGAAATGACATCATTTTACATAAATTCGTACTTTTAGACCAGTTAAACTCAATTTACTGGCAGTTCAGCTAGATGCTGCAATATCATCATTCCTCTCCAGATTATATTCATTAAAGATATTAATGTTAATATATATATGAATTTGCTGCTCCTTTTGCTTGGAATGAGTTGCAGAAAGACCACTTTCAGTCCACTTTGGTGAAAATGGTCCTATCTGGCAATGTTAAAGAATCCTTTAAAAAATTTCCTGGATCCAGATGGTGATCCGGATCAGTCCCAAAATCTAATCATTTCTTCCTTATCCCATTTCACACATTTCCTGAAAATTTCATCGAAATCCGTCCATAACTTTTCAAGTTATCTTGAACACAAACTAACCAACGGTGGCAAAAACATAACCTCCTAAGCGTAAGTAATTGGATTGATTCTCTATCCATAGACATGAGGTCCCTCTTGAAAATGAGATGCCACATGTCAAGGTGCTTACCTTTAATACATTTATAACCAACAAATACGGTGCTATACAAATAAAGATTGATTGATTGACTCTATATTCAGCAGAGACAAATGTGATGAGGACAGAGTTATGGTGTGGGTGTCCCTTTGTTTCTGCTTGGATGGATACATCTCTTGATGGATGTATGTGTATATACAAATATATTATATGCATTTGTACATATATGTATCTTTAAAATGCAGAGTATGGCTTCTCCCTGCTCTATCATAAAGTGTCTTAAGATAACACTTGTTATGAACTGGTGCTATACAAATAAAGATAAATTGATGAAATGGAGGAAGGAAACACCAGGAGTGTGCATGATGAAACTGCAGAATATTACGTTTTAGAAACCACGAGAGAGGAGCAGATTGAATTACATCCCTTAATCTGGTTTAATTCTTACTCAAAGGACAAACGGAGGGTTTACCTTGATGGCCTGAAGGTGGCGTGCCTCCTGTTTGTGTCTCAGAAGTTCTCTCTAAGAGCGGCACAAATGAACAGAGGCTTTAGAGAGAGGGACCCTTTGCTCAGCAGCTCATCTATATTAAACCCAATTACATTTACTTACTGTACCTTGAGATCAAGGGCTTCCTCCACGCTTTGGTCCAGACGGCTGCGGATTAGGACCTTCAAAGGGAGAGAGGGTATGAGCGGCGTAATTAGAGAATAGAAAAATGTCAGAACTTATGAGGGGGCAATGGGGCTGCATGACAGCAGGAAAGCAGATCAGAGAGATCCAATATTGCTCTACTGTAGCAGCTCTGGAGAGGAGCGATGGCTGCAAACATCATCTCAACAGAAGACCTGACACTTCACACACAGAGCACAGCAAGTTGCTATTTTCTACAGTTATTGGAGAGAGGGGGGGCATCCTACCAGCTGCTGCTCGGTGTTAGCCCGGTTATCTCCGAAGCTCACAGATCCATCCTGGTCCTCCTCAGGGAGAGAGCCATGGAGCAGCAAAGCCTGAGGACGGAGACACACAAGCAGAGTGAAAGCCTGGAAGCAATCTTATCAAATATGCATGACGGAGAGGCCAGATTTATTTCCGTATTTGTATTTGTAAATACAGCAGTTTGGGATTTTATACTTGGATGCACAATGAGTTTCCATTCTGATTGTAAATCTGTTGACTTACATGAACAACTGAAATTAAATGAATGCTGAAAGTAAACAGACATCAGCATATCCAACGATTTTCAGGGTGAAATAACTCAAACGGGTGGACAACATGCAGCCCCGGGGCCACATGTGGGCGCCCTCTAAACTGGTGCAGCTTTATATGTTTTGATCTGTTGAAGAAATCTGTCATTATAGTTCGTTAAAATTTTTTTTAGACCTACTTAAAAATGGCTTCTATTGGTAAAAAGTCACTGAATCAGGATTTTTAGCTCAAGGCAACTTCATTCAACTTATAAAATTTGGTTTAATACATGTCATTCAAGTGCTTGTTACCAAGGTAAGCAACTTTTAAAGTGGTTCAGCTGAGGATGCACGATATTATTGGTATGACATCGGTATCGGTATACCATATTGCTTCACCTCATCATCACTGCATGGGTACATTTAAAAATCAAATGTTTCATTTTCTCAAGTGTTAAATGTTGTTTTTCGTGTTTTAAATCTGATCCCCACAGAAATAGACGCCACACTGAAATCAACAAGTCAATTTTCATGAAGGAAAGACCTGGTATCAGCAATAAAGAGTTCAGAAATATCAGCATATATGATATCAGCAAAAATCCAATGTTGTGAATCCCTAGTTTCAACATTTTTTTTTTTTTTTTTTACTGTTGGCTGTTGTTTTTGTTCTAAAATCTGAAGAGGCAATGTTAATGCATTCAGGTACAAAACCAAATGTAAATGAATTAAATCATAATGAGTGGTTTTATTCTGTACTTTAAATTTGTGGTAGCTACTTTCAAATTATCTGGACTGACAGCAATACAGTTAAGATTATTTAACTCAATTAAGAACCAAATTAAGCACTAGTGTTCCTTAGGAATCTGTGAATAACTTACAACTAGGCCGCTAATGGAGGAGTTATTTGAGTTAATTAAGTTGAAAAGCTGCAAATTGTGTTTTTAAGTAAAAACAATTTCAGGGTTTTGCAGTTAATAGAATTGTAGCAGGTGGAAGGAGTTATTACATTCATATTATCCATCCATTCATTCATTATCCATACCACAGATCCCTTTTTATGATGGGGGCTGGAGCCTATCCCAGCCGAGTGAGAGCCCTTTACCAGCCAATTACAGGGCCACATTGAGAGATGGACAACCATTCACACTCACACTCATACTTTAGGGCAATTTGGAGTCCAATCAACCTAATGAGTGTGTTTTTGGTCTGTGGGATTTGAAGCAGAAACTTTCTTGCTGTGAAACATGTGCACTACCTACCTGTTGCACCACCGTCTATTAATTGATGAAATTTATCAATTAAAAAAAAAAGTCTTCATGAAATTTATATTTCAGGAATAATATTGTTGTTTGTCACATGTTAGCAGGTATTGATAGATAGAAATAAACATTTACAGACTGAGAGGGTCGGCCTTATGTTAAGAGACTATTTTTTATGTGCCTTGAGATTTTAGTCTGATTTTAGTGATCCCAAAGGGGAAAAAATGTACCAGCTTAGGCTTTAACCAGCCATTTAAATCTTACTAATTTGACATTTTCAAGTTTATTCAGGGCTGAAACATTACTGCTTATCTTTAAAGTTATAAATTATTTCCAGAGACAAAAGAATGCTTTTGTGCTTTTCTGTGCTCTTTACTCTTGAGAGTCATTTTGTTAAAGTAAGAATTATGTGCTTTAAAGTTTTCTGTTGTACTTCATTTATTTATCCAACCAAGAAGAGATCTGAGACATGCAGACAGTGTTTCAGAGCTTTAGAAACAGCCCAAAAGCCTCAAAACCACGTTCATGAAATCAGAAACATTTACAAATCAGTCTGGACTATGAGACAAAAGTCAGAAGCAGGTGAGCATGATACACTGCAGATGTTTGTATCCGACCATCTCTCTAACCCCGCTGTCATGCAGGTTTGGCTAATGTTATATCGTGTTTTATGTTTCTGCCAGATTTAAAGCACCTGAGTTTGGCTCTCTACAGAACTAAACCCTGCTCCAGCATTTTTCTGGCTCTGTCTCCTGGACTCATCCCTGCCAGAACCTGGACGCTCTTCCCGCTGTTTGGCTTCTATTTTGCTTTTACTTCACAGCAGCCTATTTTAGACTTCATTATTTCACTCGTTAGCCTTTACATCACTCGTTCAACTGCAACAGACGGTCCATGACTGTTGTCATTCCATTACATGTTTATTTTTATGGTAATAAATATTCTTAACTCAACATATATTACATGCCAAGGATTAATTACTCTGATCTGCACAGGCTTTTGTACCTTTGTAGGTGCACAATAATGATATGAAATACAAAGTACAACAACTATTTAAGACAAATATACTGCAAATTATGTGAAAAGAAAATAGAAGAAATTCAGGCAGTGCCTGGCTCATGGTGGATCACTACACAGAGTCTGATTCAAGTCCTGCTGAAAAATATAAAAAATACAAATAAGTTATTTTCAGCTTTTGAAAAGCTTGTGGCTGTTTGGGGGAAATAAATTTCACCCTAAAATAATAGTTAAGGTTTATAATTTGAAATTCTGGTCTTTTAAAGACTCCTATATTTTTTTTTTAAAAGTGAGACTTATTTTGAAAGTATGGTCCACTTAGCATCACAGAGAATTAGAATTAGAAATATTGAGGATTTCATTCTAAATTTTCAGTTCACCAAAGGGATGTAACACTAATGACTTCTTGAAAGGAGCTTTTTCAAACCCACTCTACCTGAGAGACACTTAAAGGTTTTTTTTTTTTAATTTGCCTGAAATTCCACTTGAATATTGGATTTTGACAGGCCTATAAATGCCTTTGTTCAAACCCTGCTCAGAACAGGCTATTGCACCACCGGGCCACCCTGTTACATTAAAATGTGTCTCTTAATTGCTGAAATTTATCAATAATAAAAACAGTCTTTATGAAATTCATATTTCAGGAGTAATACTGTCGTTTGTCAAATGTTAGCAGGTATTAATAGACAGAAATAAACATTTAGACTGAGAAGGTACGGCCTTATGTTAAGATACTATTATTATTATTATGTACGTGCCTTGAGATTTTAGTCAGATTTTAGTTGTCCCGAAGGTGAAAAAATGTACCGGCTTAGGCTATAACCAGTCATTTAAATCTATCGTTGTCAAAATTTGCATGTGTTATGTTTAATCAGGCCCCAGATTTTTCTACTGAAATAAGCAAACAGGTTGATAAAAACAAGCGACCTCTAGCTACATTTTTTCTAATGTGATATATTACTTTTTTTTTTTTTTAAAGAAAAATCTACATAAAGTTTTACGCTGATCCACTACAGCTTTATTATGGTGAAAACAGTAACATCTACATAAGAAATAAATTTTTTATTCTGGGTGTAAGGATTTCTTTTTGTTGGAAACATAATTTTTGCCTCTCTTTTCACAATAAAATTCACATTTGTGTTTGGAGAGGGACAAAAAGTTTAGTCTACTTTTCAAAAAAAAGAAGCCCAAAGTCGCTTATAATAAGCTGACCTGGCAACTCTGAACACAGACTGTACAAAGGACTGGACAATGTCTAGCTATGGTCAACCACATGGTGACCTCTGCTGAGAAGGTCATATTTATGCCGGTGTTTGTCAGTTTGTTTTTATCAAGATAACTCGAAAAGTTATGAACAGATTTTTATTACATTTTCAGGGACTGTTGGTTATGGCACAAAGAAGAAGTGATCTGATTTCTGTGGTGATCTGAATCTGGATGCTGATCTAGGAATTTTTTGGAAGGATTTCTTAACATTGCGCCACATTTTTGTGAATAACTCGGCGAACAATGTCAGTAATATTTGTACTCTCTGGGCACTTTTTGTTCCTGAAGTCCTCTTCTGAAGGCATTCTGCAGCAGTCGTCAGATTCAGACTCCATCTAAACTAACTTTTAGTCGCCCTCGGGAAAAGGCAAAGAGGTGGAGCTGAGGCAGATCTTAAGCTGCATGACAACAGTTTCAACTTACAGCCATAACAGTCTTTCCTCTGATCACATATAACTTAAGTACGTCTCACACTAAAACTGAGAAGTTAGTTCATTACCCCTCGAAGACTGTGCGTGTAAACCAGTTTTACATTTTGAACCAGGCTTAATGTTAAATGAGGTGAATTTAACATGTGTTGTGATTGTAAAGTGTTCTTGTCACACTTAAGGAAGTGAAGTATTTGCACGCCCACATTGGACTCGTATTATAACCAAAGGTTTCTGCTTGAGATGTTTTTTTTTTTTGTCCATTCATCTGGTCACTGGCTCCATGATCACCATCACAGAGATTCATTTGCATACACATTAATATTGGGACAGCTGTATTTTGATTCTACAGTGAAGAAATGGAGATTAGATTGTCAGCCTGACCAGCTGTTGAATAAATTATAAATATTATCTCATTAAAATGGACAAAAGAGATGCACTGTGTCATTCTGATCATTATTAAGGAGCTGAAGGGATGTGAGATTTTCTTTCTTTGATGAATTTTTTTAAAGCAAATAAAAAAAAAACCTGAGCGAGTAAAAATTTCTTTATGTTAAATTTATCTATCTTGGTGATAAAACCAAATTATATAATATATATTCAATTCTGTTGCTGAGAGGCATCAGACCAACTTGTCTCACTGTGGATTAGAAATGTGAAATGATAAGTACTTACAAATGAGTGTGATAATGTTATGTGCAATAACAGCTGTGGAAAATCTGCTGTGTCATTTTCAGCAGCATTAAAGATTTAACTTGCTATAATTTCCACTTTATGATGGCTTTGATTGTGCAGATACAGCTAAAAATGTTTTTTTATGAGTTTCCAGAGAGACTTTGAGTAACATGGCTACCCTCTCCTGTCTTTGATGGTTTCCCTGCAGACAGTGTGCACCACACTGAGCATGTATGTTTCATAGTTCTGAAACTTATTTCCATCCATCCATTATCTATACCACTTATCCCCCTCTGGGTCACAGGGACTGGAGCCTATTCCATATTTTCTTGGTATTCTCTTGCTCGTTCAGGCAGGAGAATTTACTCTCTTAAAGCTGCTCCTTACTTTTACACATCGCTGACAGTTTCCCTGGGGACACTTCTACAGGTTTTACGTTGTGATGAGTTCCCATACTATCTAGTGTCGTCTATGATTTGTTGGTGAGCGTTAAAAGCTCTATTCTTCATGCACAGAGTTTGTTTACATTTATATACAAGGCGTGTATCACATGGATAAACATACTCATCTGTATAATCTTATATAGGACGTTTTATCTCCACTAATATTGTTATTATATTATCGTTTTGTGGGCAGTTTAATCTGCTGGCTTTCTATGCAAGATATTGGATTTTTGCCGATATCCGATATGCTGGTATTTTTTAATTCATGATCGCCGATACTGATATTTCTGGTCAAGAGTACAAGCTCTGTACTTAACAAAAATGGACTTGTTACGTTCAGTGTTACAGTATATTTTGCAAGGAAGAGATGTAAAACAAGAAAAACAGCATTTAACTCTTGCAAAAATGAAACCCTTGATTGTAAATGTACCCATGCAGTGATGAGAAGATGCATCAATATTGTGCATTTGCCAATATATGGCCGATATGTGTGGCCGATACATCAGCTGTAAATATCGGCAAAAATGTCAATATCAGCTGATACCAATACTTCACTTTTTAGGTTGATATCAGCCAATCCTGATATCAAACCAATAATATCGTGCATCCCTAATGCACGGCGTAACTTGTACTCATAGAAATGCAGGCTGACATAAGGGTCCTCATCCCACTTCAGAATACTGCAGTGTTATCTCTTTCTTCCTTGTATTGCTTACCAGTTAGTTAGTTATTGTTGTTCTTTTTTCTCTATCGGTTTGTTTGATTTGTTGGTTCTTTTTGTCTTTTTCTTTCTATTTTTTTTTCTTTAAATCATTATTTATATTTTCCTTCCATATTTATTTATCTATCCTCATTATTCTATGTAAGGTTGTGCCCTAAAACGTCATAAATTTTACTCCCCCACACACTCAAACAACAGTATTCTTTGTCATATGAAGACTTGGGACTGATGCCCCCCTACTCCTATCTAATTTGTGTTTTGGTACCAGTCCTGTTAGCCTTTTTGTCATTATTACTATCACTGCATTGTTTTATTCTCCTTTTCTTTTATTCGTTTGGTTTTGTTTTTTTATGGTTTGTATATTTGTTTTGTTTTTGTCTCTGGTATTTGTCTTATCTTATGTATTTTCAAATGTCTTCTTCTGTATTGATCGTGTTGTACTTTGATCCTTTGTCTGTCTTGTTAAATGTTTAAAAAAAAAAAAAAAAAAAAAGAATAGTGCAGCGTTAACATGAAATGATCCAAAGAAATTCACAAATTTGAACCAAGACTGTCAACTTCTACTTTACCTGCAGAAACATAAAGTGTTTCTTGCCTGTCTGGGGGGGTTTCCATAAGAGTGTGATGCCTTTTGAAGCTCACCACACGACCACCAGAAACCCTTTTCTACTCTACATTCATACATGAATATCAGGATGTGATTTCCATGCTCTATATTCCTGCCTCTGCAGACCGTGTGCCCTCAGTCAGTTTGTTCTTCCAGCAGCACTACAGTTTGTTTTTGAGTGCTTAAGCAGCAGGACTCACCTGTAGGCGGAACACCATCCTCCTGGCCTCCTGCATCTCCTTCTCCAGCTGCTCCTGGTGGGCATCCAGCTGCTCCTCCCAGGACTTCTCCTCTTCCTGCCCATCCTGCCCGAGGGAGGGACACAAACCGCACAGAGAAACTTCCTCTGGAAGATCGAGGAGGAGAGAGAACAGAAAGAGACATGAGAGGCTTTGTTTTCCATTTGTATGCCCTCATTCTGGTTTCTACTCTACTAGAGTTGATGTGCAGCCAACCAACCTGCGACAGATTTCTTCTCTGTCAGCTCAGATTTGTCATCCCGAGGTTCCCCCTGGTCCTCGGACTGATCGTGGAGTGTTTCCTCTTTGAGGGTGTCAGTGGCCTGGGTGATAACGTACTCCTCTTTGGGGGAGTGAGCTGGGCTGGCTGAGCTGAGACTGAAACAGATGGCAGGCACAGGCAGAGTGAGTGTGTTAGCATCTCCTGCCAAACAAACAGCAATAAATAAACCTAGCTTCATAAAATGGAGATGTTCGCTTAAATAACTCACCAAGGAATATAAAAATGTGAATTAATCCCATCTGGGCTAAATATTTTAAAGCATATCCGTTTAAAACAAGTGGAGCCCGTAGGAGTAGTGTGCATCAAAAAAGGCAGTTGAAGGAAATTTATGAAAACACGAGTCGGAGCAGGACTGAAACCTTTTCAGAATATTCGCTCTGGGAGCAGCAGCAGCTCTGTCATGTTCCCCACAGGAAATTCTTCACATAGTTTGCTCCCCCTTGGTCATAATTCTTAAACATAACCCTGCTATACTTTCTGAATCTCTGGTTTTTCTTGCAGCTCGACTGAATATTCATTTTGTGTTTCCTGCGAGAACTCCAGCCGCCTGAGGTCATGTCGGCTGTCATCTTCACTCTCCTGTGTTTGTGGAAATAGGTTACAGCCTCCGTGACCTGTGACCTATGGCATTATTCATGGTCCTTTAACTGGGGATTCCTGGTTTCTGCCTCTACGGCCGCCTGGGAAAACATGCCTGAGTCTGCATTCACAGATCTAAACTCTTTTCCAGAGAAGAGAAGGGGGGAAAAGTATCACAGCTCATCAGCATGCTCCTCAGGCCAGGAAACTAAGATGGAAAAATAACTGGACTGAACTGCGGGATAAATTCATGTTTACAAACCAGGAAATCCCCCCGGGGGATTGCTTCTGCACAGTTAGACATGTTATTATCATACATATGCTGCAAGATTTAGATTGTAGCTAATGAGATTTTCCGCTTTTCTAATAGCATTACTCGGCACGCGCACGTATAATAAACAGTGACACTCACATTATCCCGTAAGCTTCATTTTAAAGCTTCTTTACGGTATAATTGTGCACATAATCCTGTGACTGCTTATGATGATTTGCAACTCAGTTCTGTCTCTGAATGACCATATTGAGACTGTTCTCATGATAGCTACTAGAGCTGGGACATATACTTTCAAAACAAGATATAGGGTAAAAAAGATGGAGGTGTATGGGCCTGAATCTGGCCATATGATACTATATGATATCAGCTGGTTCAAAATGCTGCAGCACATGTATTGACTAGAACTAGGAGAAGATATCACATTATTCCTGTATTAGCTTCTCTGCACTGGCCTCCCATAAAATCCAGAATAAAATTCAAGATTATTCTTCTCACAGAAGCTCTCAATGGTCAGCCACAAACACATCTTGAAGCAGTGTTAATTGTGACAGCACTTTTTAATGAAGTTTTAGTTATAGTCTTTTGCCTAAAATATCTTTTAGTTCTAGTCATAATAGTCATCTAAATTATTTTAATTTTAGTCTAGTTTCAGTTGATGAAATTTCACAACATTTTAGTCGATGAAATCCACTGTAAATTTAGTCGACTAAAATATGAAGTGTAAAGGGTAAGGCATTTTTATGTTTCCTCGAATTTCTGAAGTCACGTTTTACACTTGGATAAAATGAAACATCTAATAACACTTTATTGAATGCTAGTAAAGTTTGAATGTATAAATGAACAGAAACAAATTGAACTTTTGTGTGAAATGCAGTCACCTTTATTTAGGCTACCTGGCTACTTTCTACATGACCAAATTAGGTCTGATTGGATTAAGTCTCTGTCAAACATTTTAGTCTAGTTAGTTTTTATTTGTTGACAAAAATATCAGTTAATTTAGTTTTAGTTTTTGTCCATGTGTACTTGTTTTTATTAGTTACTGTCTAGTTTTCATCAGGGGAAAAAAGGTTGTTGAAGAAAACTATGTCGAAAATAATTAACCAACAACATTAACACTGTCTTGAGGAGCTTGCAGTGCTCCCCTCTGGTATGCTACCCTCCAAAAATGCTGGCCTGCTCGTCGTACCACCAGTCTCTAAAAGTAGTATGGGAGGTAGAGCCTTCAGTTATCAGGCTCCTCTTCTCTGGAACCATTTACAGACCACGGTTCGGGATGCAGACACCCTATCTATCCTTAAGGTTAGACTCAACACATCCTTTTTGGTAAAGCTTTTAGTGTGAGCTGGCTCAGGTCTGGACCAGCTCATAGTTAAGCTACAACAGGCTCAGACCACCAGGGGATTTGGCTCACTACAGCCCAGTCCACATGGAGACGCAAATATCGCACATGTATTGCAGTAACCATGACTACCAACATCAGCCCTCTCTATAGCTGATACTGTTGATATTAGAACGATCTCTCTATCTGTGGTTGTTATTGATTATACCACAATAATAACTATCTTTACAGCCACATAGAGAAGAGGACCCTCTTGAAAATGAGATGCCACATATCAAGGGGCTAACTTTTAATAAAATTGTATCCAACAGAGATATATAATGAGGACAAATTTATGGTCTGGGCATCCATAGATGTATCATTTTAGTCCCTTTGTCTCTTCCCACTGGGGCTGAAAGATTTATCGTTTTTGGATTGAAATCACAATTTCAGACAACGCAATCATGTGATTGCCAAAGCTAAAATTTTTTGCAGTGCTCCTGACTGACCCAGGATCTGTTGTGTCAACTATTTTACAGATACTATACTGCAAATTTGTGGGCAATTTGCATTTACGAATGGCTTGCAAATGAATGGCTTACTCACAACTGCGAATCCTCCGTTTAAGAGTAGAAACAGGAGTATTCCTTTAATAATGAAAACTGATTTATTATCAATATTAGATGATGAATAATGTGTTATGTGCTTTTGATCAATGATTTCCTTATTTTTGTCTATACTGTACACATAGTGAATACTGCACTGAAGCTTAATTTGAAGAAAATTGTGAATTGAATTGAAATCGCAATATCTGCCAGAAAAATCACGTTTAGATCTTTTCCTAAAATCGTTCAGCCCTAGTTAGCCCTAGTGAAAACTCAGTATAAGAATGAGAGCAGAAATGGTCTCCATTGATAAAGAGACAGTTTGCATTAAAATTTGAACATGATTACCAATGTAGTCCCAAAACTTCAGACCCTGTGCAAAAGGACAGAACAAGCAAATATGTTGAGACATTTAGGAACAAACTGGAGGACACCCAAACTTTTTAGGAGGAGTAATTACACGTGTTGAAACATGGATCTTCAAATACGTATTGAGACAAAACAGCAGTCGGTGCATTGAAGAACACCATTGTCACCAAACACGACAAAGCTAGTCCAAACTCAAGGCCATGTTAATGTTTTCTTTGACATTAAAGGGATCGTTCTGGAGGATTGGGTTCCAGAAAGGTCAACGGTGAATCAACACTTTTACAAACAAGTTTAAGAAAAATCGAGAACAGGTCTGAAGAAACACAGTGTGACCAGCTCCTTCACGCCTCCGCTCTCCAAACCAAAGTCTGTGAGAAAGCTACCACTGATAGTTTCTTGTACTTTGAAACCCTGGACAGCTCTGTCTTCCCTGCTTGTCACGAAGAGTAATTGCACAGGGTCACATCAGCCGAGCGTCTTATCCGATGTGTGCTGCGATTATCCCTCAGTCTTTCTGCAAAGGGGATCAAAGCAACAGCCTAAAACTAATCTTGTCATCGCAGATGATGACATTAGTGAGATACCCTTTGTCATTGTCTCAGGGTGCATCAGGTCAATAAACTAACAAATTTGTTTGAGTCACTTGCAGCGACACAGCAGCACAAAAAGAACAAATACAAAGGCTACAAATAGATTTGGAAACATATGGGTTAGCTACAGATTAGTGCTGGGATTTGCAGGAGATGAGCTTCGGAGCTGCAGATTAACAGCGTTTGATCAGCGGGAAGGAAAGTTGTCCAGAGTGAAATACTTTAAATTAGTACCCCTGTTTGATGCCACCTTTACTGTGCTGACAGGAAAATGTTGTACTTCTTTAAACATGTATATATAGTTAATTTACTTCATCTTTATACTCATTGCCATGGCTATGTTTGCTTCCTGATTAGCTTTATTCTGGTCCATACTACAAAACACAGAGGACATGCTTGGTTGTCCTCGGTGCACTCCACACACATTAGGACTTCTGTAAATATGTAAATATTTACAATTTTAATATTTACGATTTTAGGTTGGGGTGGTCCTGATCCCCTTCTGAGATGATAAAATAACTCTTACCACACCTCACACCACAGGATAATCAGGTAAGATAATCTTTGGGGCCACCAGGTGATCGGCCATTTGCTGACTTTGGTTGGAGGGGGATCTGAGCCCAAAGTCAGGCTGATAATCTTATAGTGTGTACTCCGTTTTACACTGATTGCTACAAACAACTTGATGCATTTAATTGATTCAACCTCATTTAAAATTATGCATAGATTATCAGTAAACCAATTTTGATTCTCAGATGCTGATATTTGAACACAATTTTAAGGATGATAAAAGCTGAATTGTGTGTCAAACTTCCTCAAATGATACATCAGTGAGACTTATTTTAGGGGAAGTTGTCTCTTAAATTGAAAAATAAAATACCCAGCTTTATTTTTATAGGTATTTGCATAAGCCACTGATCTTTCATTGGTTTAAATAAAAGCTATACATAGGAAGTTAATTGCTTCATCTGATTCATTTCTGTGCAAAACAAACAGTAGTTTTAATAGTTTTCATGAATAGAATCAAGATGAGATGTTCATTAACCCATTCTACTGCTAAGATCTCAGTAGAAATTATGTTTTACCATTGTTTTGGCCAAACAATGTTGACCCCCCCTCACGCCCTATGACCCTCTGATGCCTCCTTTTGGTGGGGCTGGACCACAGGGTAGGAACCAAATGTTAAAATAATTGTCTCACCTCAGGGAAATTTCACCAGCTTTGACCAAACAAAGTGGCTTTTCAATATTGTCTGCACAAGAATTTGGCTTCTCCATATTTCTCTCATAAAAAACTAAATCATGAACACATTTACGTTCTCACAAATACATCATACAATCATTACCTGACTTCTGGTTTACCTCATTATTCATGATCTTGGTCATATAAAAACCATTATCAGGTCGTGGGAAACTGAATAAACACACCTACTTTTCTGTCCAATCATCGGTTTTATTTGGTGCTTGTCAACTATTCACTGTGTTTCTGTTTTTGTGCTATCACACCTGGACATGAGTAAAGTCTGCGAGTAGAAGCAAAAGAACAGCTAGCATGCTGAGCAGCAGCAAAACCATTGAGAAGCAACATTCCTAAAATGATATTCATGCTCAAGGAAATGAAAGACACTCCTTCGTCTCCGGGATGGGAGGAAATATAGAAAAGGTGGGTGCTTCAGAGAGCATCCTTAAAAAACGATCAGGGTGGGGGCCTCAAGAACCAAAGAACAGAGTCCCTGTTGTTGGGAACAGACTAGCTCACTACAACGAAGGAGACATAACAACACTATTGAGTCCGATCCAGGGACAGGCCTGGGTTTTGACATTGTTGAACACAACAGGAAGTTTCAGTTTCATGTCATAACTAGTACTAGTAAAAAGAAATCCAGCTATTTAAAATAATCCATTACTAAAGTGAAAGTAATTTCATTGATGTTGTTGAATGTTACAGCTGTCAGGGGTGAAAAGTTAGCGGCGAATTACATTACATTTGCTATAGCTTAAAATATTTTACTGTTCAAGTAATTCTTTTACATCATTTCTTTAATTTCTGTGGGTGATTCTGTACATGTCTACATTTCGCACAGCATCATAGTGCTAAGCAAAAAAACACAAGAAGCTAATCTCATTAAGGCTTTAGCTGCCAATGGTACTGCACATTACTGATGATCTGATTTTAGACTTGAGATCTTTAAGAACTCGTCTTCACGTAAACAGGAATCACCGTGTCAGGAAAAACTGTGACGCATGGTGCATGCGCAGTACTCTTTCAGATAAAGGTAGCATGCACACCTAGGAACTACAACAACAGCTGTGGCCGAGTACCGAGCAACATGTGTGCTGCTAATAGGGTTGTAAATCACCAGTTTCATGACAATACGATACGATATCGATTCTTTGGACAACGATACAATATTTGCTGATATCACGAAATCTGCCACGATTGATTTAGATTCGATACGATTCAGGGACCTTCGATCGATTTAAGACGATATTATGTACTCATTGAACACAATAAGCTACATGTCACCTAAAGCAAGAAAGAAATACAAAGCAATTTCTAAGTTTTGACAGTTTTATTACTGAAATGTGAAACGATGTGCTGACCTTTAGGTATCATAGGTTATAGAGAATTATAACCATCTGTATGATCTAATTGTGTTTAAAATTAAAATTGGGTTAATTAGTAGTCAGGCGTTTTTAGACTTTGCTTCACTGTTTAATGGTAGTTGTGGAGAAAGAATAAGAATAAGCTCTCACTGTTTTCCTTTCATACAAGAAGTAATTTCATTAATCAGTGCGCTACAAAATCAAATGATGAGATAACTTACTGTACTCGTGTGATTACTCCTGTAGTGTGTGTGCAGTATACATCCTCTGCCGTCAGATCAACCGTCTCTTACCCGGATACAGCAGTGCTATTTTCTGATTGGCTGACATATCAAGCTCCCGTTTAGCTCTGTGAGGCTAAGAGCGTGTTGCTACACGTTAGCATATAGCGGTGTTACTCGGTGGGCGCTACACAGTACATTTTAAAGAAGGAGAAATACCGGGTGTGGTGTGTGAGACAGCGAAAAGGTGCGCGTCTCATACGCTGAATGTGTGAGACTTGAGAGCGCTGTAAAGTTGAAACTTCAGAACAAGGCGCTATTGGGCGGAAACGGTGAAACGGATATCCGGTCAGAATTTCAAAATAAAGGCTTTGAAGATGATGATGTTGATTGATGTTTTGAGTTTCCATCGATTTGATTGGATCATTGCATAACCAATCGATGTATCGATCCAGATCGATGGATCATTACACCCCTAGCTGCTAACTGTGCTCAGTTTGTTATTGCTCCTCCAACAAAACGTGGATTTGCTGCGTCAATACTCTGACCAGTGGAGACGCATTTGTTATATTCACCAAGGACACTACAAACTTATATCACCAACTACTGGCCTGGCATGCACGCTACCGCATTTTCAGTCATTCTCACGTGTGAACACGCATCGTCATCACACCATCTCCGTGTGAACACGAAGCGCTTTTGAAAACACAAAGGAAAAGCCTCTACATTTCTGGTGACAACATGGCAACAGGCCTTTAGGGCACACTCCTAGAGGTGGGCAACTCCCAGTGGCTGGAAGCCAGCAGGCACTAGGCTAAAAGGGGAAAATTGAAACGACTGCATCCGTAAACTACGAACGCTTCCATGATCTCTCTGCTTTGACAGATCACCAGTATATTCTAGTTCTTCACAATCCAAGATCATACCCACACCCCTATTTCATGCCTTGTTTTCACATAAAACTCAGACAATTACATGACATACCTGCACCAGTCAAGAGCAGTGTGCCTTACCGGAAGTCTCAGCTCATTCTTCTTAAAGGTGCAGCACCACTGGGAGCCATTTCAGCCACTTCACTGACTACTGTAAAGTGCTTGATACAACCCAACTTCTTAAATACTGAGCTATCCCTTTAAGTACAATATTCTTATCCCCTTTCCAGCCCTGAAATTACTTGATTATTCATTGTTACTGTCATAATTTGATCATGTAAACACGCCTGGTTGTCATCTGAATCATGACATGGACCAGCTGAATATGGATGCTGGACAGTGGTTGCTAGGCAATAGCAGCCGAGATCTCACAGGCACATACAGAGACACACCCACACCTTCTGCTCTGTAAACACTGAACAATACCTGCTCAGTTGAGGCATCAATGTCGCATCGTGAGGCTGAAACAGATCACCAGAGCCTGAGTGGAAACACTTATTTAAACATGGACAATAAGATGATGTTCTGTCTCCGGGCCTTGTGTGTTGTGTATTCTTGCTCCTGATGCGCTGCAGACAAAAATAGCATCCCCTTGCGCCATTAATGCTTGAAAGCGAATAAGAAAACAGCTCTTACCATTTCATCTGTTTAGCCCCCATGCTGCAGGACGCCGCCTTATCCTCCCATACAGTCGGAGCCCGGCATCTGGGTGATGCTCTGCCTCTCAGTCAGGACCATCGCCCAACCACAGCCAGAGGCGGCGGGGAGGGGAGCAACCTCTGCGAGCAGCAGCACGAGGAGCCTCCACGTCGCACACTGTGTTCAATCACAAATAACAGCACGTTCAAATCCTCTCCAGCTGCATATTATCCAAAAAACATAAAGCTGAAAATCCCTGAACCCTTCCCTTTAAATCATACCCAGGCTCGGGTGGTGGCTGGCACAGACAGACAGGCAGAAGGAGAGAGAGACAGAGAGACAGAGGATTGGTGCTCAGAGCCTGAAGTCTGCCTGGTTTCTCATTGCACACACCAGCTCCCATTCACGAACACAATGTTTTTTGTTCCTTGCAGACAAGAACTGATGCGGCTCTTGTGCATCTTTTTCACCCTTTTCTCCCCTCTCCTCGTCTATTTGTGTTTACTCCCTCAGCCCTCCCTCCCCTCTTTTTTTTACCCCACCGTCCCTTCTGCTCGGTCGCTCCGGCTTTGTATCCTTCTTTTCAGTGAGCGAGGATGTCAGACATGGCTCTGTCTGGGTGTGTTTACCCTCCCCCCTTCCTCTCTCTCTTTCTTTCCTCCTCCCTCCTTTCCCCACTGCTCTCCCCTTACACAAGGAGGAAGAGGAGGAGGAGGGATTTTTCTCATTTCCCCTCCTTTTCCCTTTAACCTTTTTTATGTACTGTACCTCACCACAGCTAAAAAAAAAAAAGAGTCAGCATATGGTTTAAAGCAGTGGTTTTCAACTGGTGGGATGGGACGCAGAAGTGGGTCACAGTGCTATTTTAAGTAGGTTGTGAATTTGTGCCTCTAAAAATAAGCCTAACAGTCTTTGGTGTGTAGAAGCTCTACTCCATGTTGCAGTTTATTTTGATTATTTCAACTGTAAATACTAGCCTGACACATATGAGTCTTTTCAACTACATGGTATCTGCTCGACTCGGCTTGACTTTACTCAGTTGTTTTGGTTTTCCATTGAGGATTGAACCTTGTACCTTGCACAGTTTTCCATATCAACCTACACTGGGGTCCCACGTGGAGCTGAGATCAAACCTGAGGTAGAGACACTGCTGAGTATTGGCAGGCAATAAAATGGCTTAGGTATGCCGTATGGCTTCCAAAACTCCTCCGCCTGAACATGATTTCTGTCTAGACCACTTCGCCAAGAAAAGACTCAAGAGTAGTTATTTGAATTAGCTTTATTTACATTTATTTGCACATTTTTTAATTTGGCAGTGTAGCTCTGATTGGGGCTCTCCCTGCCTTTCCATGTGGTGATAGTGGAAGTTTTAAAGGAACATTCCAACATTTTTGTTGTGTTCGTGTCTTGCCTCACTCCAGAGCCCTTGACAAGCAGGTAGATACCATTCTTTTGACTGTGCGTGCAGAAACAAGGAGGAGACGGACAAAGTTTGCTCACCGCTAGTTAGCTTAGCTCAATAGCCAGGAGTGTATAGGTATTTTAGCCTGCCTCTGCCTACAGTCTTCAGATAAACTCTTCTGCAACTCTAAACTGTCCCGTGTGCTTTTTGATTTTTTTTTTAAATGACCACGTTATGTTAGGTTATCTATTTTTGGACTAAGATAAGCACTTCATGCAATTTATGAAACTAAGCCACAGGGCGCAGGCGCAAAACACTGCAGAAGCGCTTCTCAGCAGGTCAACAAAACAAAGCATCTGTTTTACGAGTAGAAGAAGACTGGCACTAAGGATTATGGCCGACTTTATGAGAGAAGACAAGGATGATTTCTTCGGGACTGATGCAGATTCAAAACCTTACCTATTTGAACCAGAATATATGGAGAAGGAACTTCATGTTTTGGAAGTTGAGCGTGCACAAAGAGAAGCTGAGGCGCAACAATGAGTGTGTTTGTATTTCTTTCAAAAATTGCATAAAGTGCTAATCTTAGTCTAAAAATAGATAACGTAACATAACACGGTCAATAAAGAAAATACAACAAGCACACAGGATGGTTTAGAGTTATCTGATGACTGTAGGCAGAGGCAGGCTAAAGCTTTACCCATATACTCCCAGCATTTGAGCTAAGCGAACTAACAGAGGGCAAAATTTGTCCGTCTCTTCCTTGTTACTGCACGCACAGTTGAAAGTATGAATGAATGAATGTTGTCTACCTGCTTGTCATGGACTCGGGAGTGAGGCAAGACACGAAAACAAAAAAATTGTTGGAGTGTTCCTTAAGCAGAAACAGCACACTTTTCTGCCCTCCTTGCAGCCCACAAGGAAAGTATGAGGCAGGACAGAAGCAGCAAAATCCCCCAGAGCGAGCATCATTATCAGCTGATACTGATTTAGTCATAAACCAATTCACAGAGCCTGTGAATTGGTTTCTGCGTTCAAAGTTTCGATACGGGAAAATATCGTCATGCACTCATTGGGGATACCTGTATTGATATGGATTCTACAGAATCGATACGGTCTCAATGTTTTGACAGTTGTTGTCAGTACTCTTTGAGTAATGTTAACAATGGCATAGTTCAAAGTAGAAGCCAAACTTCATGATGAAGCACATGTTCCAAATTTGAACTTAGGTTCAACATCTTTGAGGACCTGAATTAAGTGTATTAAGTGGTAGAATCATTTAAAACGCATTCTTCTTCTTCTTCTTGTAATGAAAAACAAAACTTGTCGAGAATTTTCTTAAAATCGTAGTCGATGTTCACAATTTACGTGTATCGGGATACATTTCATATCTTGGCCTCAGTATTGGAAATACCCAGCCCTACAGTATATTAATATAAAGAGACATTAACAATAATTCCACAACGCCATAATATCTGAGTCAATTCATGCTGCAATATGACCAGTCCCATGCCCCCACTTACACACAATGGCAGAGACACTCACTCGCAGCACTCCTGTCTCCTGCCGAGTCCTCGTAGCTCCTTCTCTCCAATATCACACCTCTGTTATTACCTCTGTAGACGGAGCAAAGAGGGGGTCAACTCATTCCCCCATTCCATCACAACGTTCACAGAGGAGGCAAAATGTCACAGAGGGGTAAATTTTACGCCTTGAAATGGCAGTGTGAATTGGGGTATAGAATTTGATATAGGAGGAGCAGGGGTGGAGGAGGGTTGCAAAGCAGATTGCAGCAGGAACAGTGAAGAGTAGGAGGAATAAAGCAGCTTCTGTAAGGTGGTCTGAGTGCATTTAGCCAATGGCAGCTTAGAGGAAAACAGCTGGCTGTCAGCAGTGGTGGGCTAGCTTTGGATCAGCTGGCATGTTTGCAATATTGACCTTATATCCTTCCAGAAATAACCTTTATGCTCAATGTTGTTTTGCTACTTGCAACAATCTCTGGAACAAAATTCCTGTTAAAACAGTCACAAAGAGGCCTGCAACTCGCTATGCAAATCTGTGCAGTGATCAGAGGAGCTTTTTGTTTTGTGATCAAATCACAGGCTCAAACCAGAACAACAACAGCATACCAAACAAGCAGGAACATATGACCAGTTAATGATATATTTACAAACACAGAGGAGGAAAATGGTATTTGTGGAATGCACACATTCGCCTACTACAGCTCTTTTTCATATCATTCATTGTTGCTTGGTTTGAGGCTGTTTGAGGCTGTAGCTGCAGCTGGTAGCAGAAACAAAAGGTTTTCTCTGACGTGCTGCTGTAGTGTAAAGTGCTTTTTTGAAGGGCGTTTTGGCAGAGCACTCTGTCATTAAGCTGTTAGAAATGTAGCTGCTGTCATCATGTGAAACAGGTCTCTATGTGGCAGCCTGCACTTTGGCCCAGAACAAACTGACACTGTCTTTAATTCTGTATGAGCTGTGTCAGTGCACAGTCAGAGGTAATATGCAGCAGGGAAAATGTATGCAGGGAGACTAATACAGCCTTATAATTATACTTTACATGTCAGTAATTAAACTCAAGAGCTGAGGTCAAAGTAGGGCTGTAGATTAGTCAATGACAGCTATTACAATAATTTAAAGCACTTTTGATAATTGACAAATTGTTCATTATTTTCATAAAGGCTTAATTCTTGATACATGTTCATGTTAAATGTTCTAATATTCTTTATGAAGCTTAACCTGGATCCTGACTGTACTCATTTTAACATATGAATGAAGCAGTTTAGGTCTTATTTTAAATATATCATGAATTCTGCATGTTCTGCCTATTGATTGTCACGCTTGTCATGGACATTTATTTATTTTTAAGGTCCAGCCATGGACAGTTACTGCTGAAGAGCTCAGACAATAAATGGGGTGGTGTGCAGGAATAGTTTACTGACCTGATACTAGGAGAGAAATAGCAATTTATCAAATTTCTTCACTACAATCACTGGCCACTTAATTAGGTATACGTTGTTAGTATCTGGCCCCGAGACCCCTTTTTACCCACAGCACTATCTTACAGAAACCATATTTTCCCTTAATTCTGGTTCATATATTCATTTTTAAATACTGCTAAGGCATGTTCACAATCACCACTGTTCAAACAACCTTCTAGTTTTCACAGACTACACCTGATCCAGCTGTATTCTCTCTCTATCAGAGCTCCAGTGTCTTTACGGTGGTATTCCCTTCTACAGCTCGGCTTCTTTGTTCTGATTTCAGTTAAAAAAAAAATGCTACAAATGTCTCCCTTGGATCGTTTGTGCTCACACAGCAGCATTTTGAAAAGGGTCGAGTTCAGGTAGAGTGGTACCAGTGCCATTCTGATCCACACAAACATCCAGAGCTGGCCTTACATCAGTACGTCACAGTCAGCGTTGCTTGGGCTATGAGTCGCACTGTGCAATATGGAAAGGAAGCCAACAGGCTAAGCTACCTTCAAAACGATAACACAGTGTTAATTTTGTTGACTAAATATTTTCGTCATAGTTTTCATGAACAACCTTTTTTCCCCTGACAAAACGAGACAGTAACTAATAAAAACTAGTACACATTGACAAAAACTAAAACGAAATTAACTGACATTTTCATCAACAAATAAAAACTAGATGAAAATGTTTGACAGAGACTTAATCCAATCAGACCTAATTTGGTCATGTAGAAAGTAGGGACAAGTTAGGAATATATCCAATCACAGCTACTTTGGTTGTGTGGAAAGGTTGGATGAGGTAAGAGGGACATCCAATCACAACTGCCTTAGCTTCATGGGGGATAAGTTGTGGAGCGATCCAATCAGAGCTCCTCTCTTTATGAATTGATATATTCATGTAGAGCAGGTTCACTGTTTGTCAGTTCTGGTATTGTAACTGAGATGCTCTGCCAGGTAGCCTAAATAAAGGTGACTGCATTTCACACAAAAGTTCAATTTGTTTCTGTTCATTTATACATTTAAACTTTACTAACATTCAATAAAGGGTTATTAGATGTTTCATGTTAACTAAGTTTAAACATGACTTCAGAAATTCAAGGAAACTTAAAAACGCCTTACCCTTTGCACTTCATATTTTAGTCGACTAAATTTACAGAAGATGTCATCAACTAAAATGTTGTGAAATTTGATAAACTGAAACTAGACTAAAATTTAACCATTTTAGATGACTAAATTATGACTAAAACTCAAAGATATTTTAGGCAAAAGACTCTAACTAAAACTAAATTAAAAAGTGCTGTCAAAATTGACACTGCTATAATGACAATAACAGCAGAGATAAAATGTCCTATGTAATATTATAAAGATGAGCATGTTTATCATTTTGTGACATGCCTTGCAATACAACACTAAAAAAACATGAAGAAGAGAGGCTTTTATTGCTTCTTGGTGTCTACAGAAGACCACAGAGGACACCAGATGGCATGGTAACTGATCATAATGTAACACCAGCCGAAAGGATTAAAAGGATAAATTCTCCAGCATGAATGAGCTGGACTAAATTTGGGGAACTTATTGACTTTCTGAATCAGTTCATGCTGTCAAGTCAAGAGATATCTCAACTTTTTGAGAAATATCAATATATTTTCAAACAAAAAGAAGTTTAGGCAGTATAGTTATTGTGATGCTAAAATGAGGTGATGGAAACAGCTGGCAAAAATGTTTGAACATGACAAACTTCACCACTTTTTACATTAGGAACTCAAAGTACAATACGATAACTGTAAAATAACGAGATGCTGCTTTAAACCTTGTCGTGGAAGTTTTTTCCCTGTTTCTGGTGAGGAATGAAATAGAGACTTCTTGCCGGCCGACATGGTTTCATTTTCTTTGCAAAGAAGAGGTCAGTCCACACACGAGTGGTTTGAATGCAGAAAGACCCTGACTCAAGGGGAGAACAGGGTTTAAGTACAGTAGGAAACAAATGGGATACAACAAATGGGAAGAGGGGCACTGAGAGGGGCACTGACCAGACATGGTAAAAACAATAGCAGACAAAAGACATACTATTTACATGGAGGTGTCATTGTTCACTGATCAGGGAATCGGGATGGGTGGGGGTCTGTCTGAGCTGAAGGTGTAAGGAGGGGAATGCATATCTGGGGGACACCCCCCTAAGGTGGGTTTCACAGGCTTCTGTTGAAGCAGTGGTCTCATGGGTGTAAACATTGTTATTTAAAACACAAAAGGGACCTGGTCTCTCCTGGAGTCAGGAGAGGCATCACAATTTGCCATTACAACCTCAAGCCTTTGCAGCCCCCTGCATCAAAATAATCCATGACTTGAGCTTCATTATGTGTTTTTAAAACTATTTGTCTCAAAATCTAATATTTTGGCATAGTGCCTCACCCGCTTGTTGACCAGGGTCTTTCTGAGTGGAGTTGCACGTTTGGGGTTTGTCCAGGCACTCTGGCTTCCTCCCAGAGACCAAAAATATGATCATGAGCTTAACTGGTTTCTCTCAATTGCCCTTAGGTATGAATGTGAGCATCAGTAGTTGTCCATCTCTCTATGTGGCCCTGTGATTGGCTGGTGACCGCCCAATGTCAGCTAGGATAGGCTCCAGCCCCCTTGTGACCCTGAAAGCGATAAGCTGTTTAGGTGATGGATGGATGGAAATCAAATATTAACATTAAGCTAAAAAATATTGAGATATGAATTTCTAGGCCCTTCACATAAGTACAGGCCCGCAGCTTACAGTGAAACGTCTGACCAGAAGATGAGAGCTAGTGACCACAGCTGCAGCTCAAGCTAGCGGGAGGTGGATGCGACGTGCACGACATTCAACTGACTTGACGTGGTTCAGTTGAGTGATCACTGAATGTAGGGCTGAACGATTTTAGGAAAAGATCTAACTGTGATTTTTCTGGTAGATATTGCAATTTCAATTCGATTCACGATTATCTTCAAATCAAGCTTCAGTGCAATATTCACTATGTGTACAGTATAGACAACAGCAAAAAAATCAATGATCAAAAGCACATAACACATTATTCATCATCTAATATTGATGATAAGGGATACTCCAGCTTCTACTCCTAAACAGAAGCTTTGTGTTGTTGACCTGCTTACCAGCACTTCTGTAAATATAAGAGGTCTGCAAATTTGTAAAATAGGATTTGTAAAAAGCAGACACAACAGATCTTGGGTCAGTCAGAGTGCTGCAAATATTGCAGCCTTGGCGATCACATGATTGTGTTGTCTGAAAATCGCGATTTCAATCCGAAAATGATAAATCTTTCAGCCCTAACTGAACGAAAAGAAAAATGCAGCAATACTGCAAACTGAACCCTAGATTGAACCAAGTCCACCTCCTTTTACACATGATAGCACCCTTTGACTGAGAGGCTGAGATGTTGGAGGCAAAGCATGTGAGAATCAAATGCTGCAGCAGGAATTAGAGGGGAAGAAGTCATGTTTAAAAGGACTCCCTTGTTGTAAGAATGTGTTAGTGCTTAGAAGATGATAAATAAATCCTCCTACAGTCAGCTAAATTGTGCTGGGTGTATGACTAAAGACTGTGTGTCTTGCATGAACTTCATGTGTGAAAAATGACCCTACAGCGTACAGCCATATTCCTAATTATCTCAGAAGCTAAACGGTAAGTCTTGTGTTTGTTTCAACAGACATGTACTGTTAGGCTGAGATATGTTTGTCTCTCTGAAGAAACAGGACAGAATTGGCAGACTCAAGGCCTCAAAACAGAGCCACAACTAAAAAGGTGATGCCAGGTTTAACAAAACAAGTGAATTGAATTTTTGCATCCTCTTATCTGCTGGAAGGTTAACTAGCTGGAGTCAGAGCAGTTCCTTCCCACACTGGATAAAAACAGCTCAGCCTGACATTATTTAGGGACAATAAATGACATGAGGATCGGGCAGCAGAAGGAGCTACTGGTAATAATTTGGCAAATACAGTACCAAAGCAGCTTTCATGAATGTGCCACTGTGTCATCCATTTAGTTTTCTGTCTAATATTCTAATAGGATTTTTACACAAGGACAAACACGGCAGCAGAACCAGTGTGCTGATATGAGCCTGCAGTCTGTGTCTGGACTAAAGAAGTAAAGCAGAGAGGACAATAGGCATGCAGCAGACAACAATGTGCTGAAGGGATTTAGAAGAACAGTGTTTTTATTCTGTTCATGTGTCGATGATACATAAGCAGTGACTTTGCTGCTCCGAGTGAGAAAGTCATTTCACCACTGGGGAGGTGAGAAGAAAGCCCGTTTGCCACAGGGACAACACACAGTCAGACGATTTGTAAATCAAATGAGTTTCTAAAATAGAACAGTGTGTTTGGATGGTCGCAGTGGATTCTGGATGTGAATCATTATGTTTGCTGCTGTTAAGAAAGAGTTATGAATCTAAAGTCACCCTTTTCAATGGATTTGCAAAAAGTTCAACAGACTGAGTCTATCTCTGAATAACATCCTGCTAATTTGTTGTTGAATACCGTGTGGGAAGCAAGGTTGTGGCTTACAGCTCTTCAATTATGGCAAAAATTATCAGGATTGTTTTGCTTCGTGCAGAGCTCATGATTTTTCATCAACATGACTGTAACTTTTCAGTGATTAAAGGATTATTTTACATTCTTCCAGGTCTCACTCCTTAAACCAGAGCACTTCTTTAACAACTCAGGGGTTCTGCCTCTTATATTAACCAACATTTACTTTTGTCATTTTTCTTTAGCTAGAGATTAGATTAGATAAGATAGAACTTTATTAATACCTTAAGAAAAAATCCCTCAGGGAAATTAGGATTCCAGTGGCAGTTCAGTACAACAGATAAAACCATATATCTGAAAAAGATAGATATAGACAAAAATGTAAATAAATATAAACATAGATAAATATGTACTTAAAAATAAAAAATAAAAATATGGCTACAGGCTGGCTCATATTTCAGTCGTGGCTACCTGCTCTTCACTTAAATGAAGGCGAGAGCTGTTTTGGTGGGAGAGGCCAGTGCTATTTTTATCTCATGTCAAACCTAAGAACCAAATTAACACAACACATTTCTTTCTATCCTCTCACACCTCTCCCCCCATCCTTGTCCACAGCCTTACCACCTCCCACTTTGGCTACTGAAACTTTCTTCTCTTCGGCCTCCCTCAAAAGTCTCTCCTTAAGCTCCAACCAGTGTTAATTTTGCTGACTAATTGTTTTCGTTACAGTTTTCATCAACAACCTTTTTTCCCCTGACGAAAACTAGACAGTACCTAATAAAAACAAGTGCACATAGACGAAACTAAAACGAAATTAACTGACATTTTCATCAACAAATAAAAACTAGATGAAAATGTTTGACAGAGACTTAATCCAATCAGACCTAATTTGGTCATGTAGAAAGTAGGGACAAGTTAGGAATATACCCAACCACAGCTACTTTGGTTGTGTGGAAAGGTTGGATGAGTTCAGAGGGACATCCAATCACAGCTGCCTTAGCTTGGTGGTGGTGGGATAAGTTGTGGAGCGATCCAATCAGAGCTCCTCTCTTTATGAATTGATATATTCATGTAGAGCAGGTTCACTGTTTGTTGTCAGTTCTGGTATTGTAACTGAGATGCTCTGCCAAGTAGCCTAAATAAAGGTGACTGCATTTCACACAAAAGTTCAATTTGTTTCTGTTCATTTATACATTTAAACTTTACTAACATTCAATAAAGGGTTATTAGATGTTTCATTTTATCCAAGAGTAAAACATGACTTCAGAAATTCAAGGAAACATAAAAAATGCCTTACCCTTTACACTTCATATTTCAGTCGACTAAATTTACAGCAGATTTCATCGACTAAAATGTTGTGAAATTTGATCAACTAAAACTAGACTTATATTGAAACAATTTAGATGACTAAATTATGACGAAAACTAAAAGATATTTTAGGCAAAAGACTATAACTAAAACTAAATTAAAAAGTGTTGTCAACATCAACACTGGCTCCAACTGGTTCAAAACTCTTCTGCACACATTGTCACCAGAACCCCTCATACCATCACATCACAACTATCCTTCAGCAGCTACTGGCTCCCGGTAAAGCAGGGATCATCAACTACATTTGTACAAGGGCCATTTTTTTTTCTTGACATATGCAACACGTGCCGAATTAAAAAAGTTAGAAGGGAAAAAACTATAAATTCACTTATATTTTGGTTTAACTGTAATCCATTCATTATCCATACAACTTATCCTTTTTGGGGTCACAGGGGCTGGAGTCTGTCCCAGCTGACATTGGGTGAGAGGCAGGTACACCCTGAACTGGTCGCCAGCCAATTACAGGGCCACATAGAAAGACAGACAACCAATCACACACTCATGCCAAAGGGCAATTTGGAGTCACAAATGTTGTTATTTTGTTATCTGAGGTACATTTTTTGACTTTGGAAATCTGCTGTTTTGTCCACAGAAAGCCTGACTATTTTTGATTTCAATAGTGCCTTTGCAAAGAATGAGGCTTAACTGCAGGAGTCCAGGGGGGAAAAATAAGTGACTGAGAAAGTAAAGGACAAAATGCTTATCTTTAAAATTTTCAGTAACCAAAAATTAGAATTAGTCAATTTAATCAATTTATTGCCCAGCCCTACATAGTGTATATGGATGGTGGATGAAAGTCCTTGATCACTGATGACTTAGCCTCACTAACTCGTCTCTGGCTTATTGTCACACCTGCTGTTCAGCTCCCATCGATTCAAAAGGTCATTATTCAACACCTCAGAAATTATTCATTAAACAACATGACGCATCACCTTTCAATATAAATTGACCTGAGTGAACCAACAAAAACTATAAACTCTGCTTTAGTAAAGTGAGAAACAAATGATCTATTTCAGGAGAAAAGAAATAAAGATTGATGAAATAGGAAACATGTTCTTCTCGTTTATCATTCATCAGTGATTTACGTCAAAAATCAGCAGTGACTGATTCTGAAACTTGAAGAGCCTGGGCATCAATCATCCTGACAAAAATAAATAAATGAATAAATAAATAAATAAAAAATAAATAAAGTTCCACAAGATCCAGAGTTTCAGCTCAGAAAAACATGCCTGCTTCCTCAACAGTTCTTATTTCACACCTACACCTGCTACACAGGACAAAACAGTGATGCTGACAGGCAATTAACTAAATTAGGTCTAAAATGCAGTATATACACATACAGTAAATTAAGATGAATGTTGATTTCCCAAGGGTTTTGAGGATGCAAATAATTATCCTTCAGTGGTTAAATGGGGCAGCTTTTCAACAAACTTCTTTAAAAAACACCTTATTTAAGATTCAGCTTAATTGAGGCCCAAGAACCCCTAATTCATTTTCACAAAGCAAGAAATCACCCAACAATTAAGATCAAACATTAATAGATTGTTGATCCACCCTTGAGTAGATAAACATGTGGAGAACCTGCAGCATGTTGGGTCCCCCAGTGAGGACTTAAAGTGAAGAAACAGAGCTGCAGAAGGAATCTGCATTTAGAGGAAGTTTGCTATTATTTGGGTCAGATATAAATACAAGCTGGGACACAGAAAGAAAATATATCATCTCCCTTTTTACAGTGTAAATTGTCTTTCTAATTATATCTACATGGTGGGACAGCAATATCAAGGAACCTTTTTGACTCTAGACAAATCAATTCCAATATTAATTAAGCAAAATTAAGAATTTACTATTTCAGGAGGATGGGTTACACTTTGAAACAGGCAAATCCAAAAAAAGATTATTCTCTTTTTCTGCTTTGATAAAAATAGTGGGTATTTAAGTGTTATTTTGTAATCAGAGGTACATTCTTTTACTTTATAAATCTGCAGTTTTGTCCACATTCAAACAGAAAGCTTGGCTATTTTTAAAAATATTAACATGGAATTCCTTGATCAATATTTCATCTCATTGAAAAAACAAAATAAACAAACACAAGCCTTGAAATTGTGCCCGTGCAAAAAACGGCAGGGCCTATTTGTGAAAATATTCCAATATTAATTCAGCAAAAATAAGAATTTACTATTTCAGGAGGAGGGGTTACACTTTGAAACAGGCAAGTCTAACAAAAGATTATTCTCTTTTTCTGCTTTGATTTAAAAAAGTGAGTATTTAAATGTAAATAATAGGAAATCCTGGTATAAAGTAAGGATGGACCATGTTTGTGCAAACCTTCATAGCCCCCCTTTCCCCTTTATCCTCCCTTATGAGTGGCCCTGGACTTACCCACACACCTGGCAGATACAGCGGCCTGATCTTGCGGGTCCCTTCTTTCTTGTAAATATCCCCTGTTTACACCTGCATCAGCCTGCCAGCCACAGAAAAACGGAATATATTGAGAGGCTGCACAGCAAAGTGGTTCCACTGTCTTAAGATATGGAGCAATGCTAGTAAATGTGAGACTTAGGCAGGTCTAAAGCACATCATAATAAAACAAAAAAACACATAACCGAGCCTCTGTGCTTTCATCGTGTTGATTAATTAAAATGAAAAGCTTTTGGTCGACCATAAAAGATAATTTACAGACTTACTCGCTTTAAAATGCTCCCGTGTTGATAATTCTCCTGAGCTGTACACCCACCACCTGGAAAAACTCAAAAAGTTTGCGGTGATGATTGGCAGGTTTTTTGACCAATCACAGCACAAGCTGGTTCAGTGACGTAGTACGTGCGACGGCGTGACGTGCATTGCTAGGGCGGAAGTACCGGTAGATGTAGCGGGTTTATGTTTTGTCCTTGTTGAATGCTTTCGTTTTGACAAAGGTAAGTGCTCTACATATTATAAAGACGAATTTTTAAGGTTATGATTATGACTGCGGATTATTAATACTCGTACCATCCGAACAGAGGATGTTTGCTTAGATGATATTCTTTCATTATTCCTGTCGGTAAAGTTAGCAGGCTAGGCTAACAGGTGATTTGTTCTGCATGTAGCTGATTGTTTACAAACTCAGTGTTATTTATTAATATTTACTTATGCTTGATTAAAGGTTGTGTCCTGTTAGGTGTCATCATGTCGAAGCAGCCGCTGGGTAAGACGCTGCTGAGGAACGTAATCCGTCAGACTGGAGCCCACAACAAGGTGCGTTTGTGTTTAATCTGGGAAAATATTATATTATATAATATTATATAATATTATAATACAGACCTGTCCATTTATTCTTTAGACTGGAGACCTGAGGGCCACAACAGGCCTCCCACAGCTTCTCATCTGGCCCCCAGGATGTGAGAAAGTTAGACAATATTAGAGCGAAAAAAACAACCTCATAAAACAATAAAGATTCAACATTTTTGCTTACTGAATTTATCAGACCAACACACAGTGTAGGGGGGTTAATGCATTTATTAGTGATAGCTGTTGATGTTAATTCATGAAGGTAAAGTATTGATAGAGTAATACGTTGATTAGTCGTTGTAATTATAATTCATGGTTTTCCAAATTTCCAAGACACATCTCCACAGCAGTGTGCCCCACTACACCTTATGAGAGCCATTGCTGTTTAAACACTCTGTATTTGACTTCAAAAATAAATATAGATCATAAAATATAACATAGATGAACATTTTACCTGATAAATATTAGCTTCTTCTGGTCCAGGAGGTGTTGAACGCAAATCATTATAATTTTTATTTTAAAGTACCTTGTAATAATTAAGCACTGGATACAAAAGCTGGCATCAGTTGATAGAAACTCTAATATTGATATATTTTTAGCAAGATTTAGGGAAAGACAGCAGTATGAAGGGGCTATGAAATCTGACTTTTTAAATATTCAATATGCTATTGTTTATAGACTGTATTTAGCCAATACCAATATCAATTTAAAAATACTTTTAAAAAAATCACTTAAACTTCTTTGTACAAGGCTTTACCTGTTACTCTCATTGTTTCAGTCTTTTTATGTTAGAAAAAGATGTGATAAAATGATTGGACAGAAAGAAATTGCACTACATCTGAATTCTACATTCACATACATACATACATTCTGAATTTGCCTGAGGAAGGTTTTCCAATGGGTTTAATAAAGTATTGTCTAATCTAATCTACATTGTTTTCTAAATGTAGCTACCAATTAGGGCTGCTTAATTATGGCAAAAATCACAATTGTGATAGATACTGTGATCACTGTTATTGAACATAATGCTCATAATACTCGAAAAAGGACAAAACAAGATCAACAAGTCATGTGGCACATTAATTTTCATTATTGTGGAAGGCAGTAATTGTAATTTAGATTAAAGCTTGATTAATTGCTCAGCCACCATTCAGTGATGATAAATTGAAGCACCATTGTACATTGGCACATTCCACTTACAGCACAGTAGATAAATAGGGTATTGTTGATACAGCTAATTAACTTTTTAACATTGATACAACTGTGATGATAATACTGTGTGTTCCTCAACATTACTCATATTAGTGTACTATATGTTAAGAATGTTATACATATCCTCCAACTCCATCCAACAGTATGATTAGACTCATGTTTAAGCGCCAACAGTGTGTCTTTCTTTATTTCACTGCAATAGAAAATTTGCTCTGGCACTTGATTTATTCTGTGCGATCTCCATATGCGAGAAAATCCCTCAGCAAAAATAACTTTTTACGTCATGTTCAGGAGAGAAGTCACGTGCTCTAGTTGAACACTTGATACTAAAACCCAGATACATGCCCTGGTAGGCTAAAATCTGAATTTATATCTACCTGGTTCAGGGCTCACAAACACATTCACAGATCTTGTTTGCCTTTACTGAAAGTCAAAGGAATGTTTATATAACCTCAATAAACGTGAGTCCTGAATAAACCATCAAACAGAATGTGTGAGCAGGAGTGTTTGTGTGTTCGTCTGCACTCTTTAATCTAAATGTACTTACTTTTGTTGATCCCTTTTAGATCCAGGAGGAGACGGAAATGTGGAAAATGCGAAGCTGGGAGATCCAAATGTCCCATCACAAACATTTGTCAGACTCGCACAGTGTGAAGTAAGAAAAGAGAATGTTTAAATCCCACTTTAATTTAAGCCTCCTGAACAGAAGTGACACCTCAGCTCATTTGGGAGAATGTTTCATTATGTAGCTCTCAGTTTACAAAGCTGTTACTCGACGATGTTTCACTCTCTGATTCACAGGTGATTTTTTTTGTTTTTCAGGGGGAGAATGCACTGTGACCGAGCGTCGGATAAAGGCGGGGAGATGGGTGGAAGTGGAGAGAGAGCGTCCGAGCACGACGACAGAGAGGCTCGATACTGGACTCGCAAACTGTATGAATTTGAAGCCAAAGACCCCGACAGGTATTATTTAGTTTAGAGCGTTGTTTCCAAACTTTGTTTCTGCCAAAGGCACACCAAGAGCTAGGCCAAAATGTCAAAGCACACCATATTCATGCCCTCGTGAAATAGTTTCTTTTACATGAGCCATAGTGTGTAATTATTGTGTGCATGTATTTGGCAAACTGTAGTACACATAAAATAATAAAAAACAGACATGAGGTTGTTTTCCTCTCTTTTGATGTTTCATTTAACATCAAATTATTATTGACTGAAATTCACCTAACAAGCATTTTTCTGATCTAACGTTCAATATATCACATGGAATATCATATAGAAACCATAATACAGTCAGATCAGTTAGAAATTATTTTAACTCTTCAAATTTCAACACTGATTTCCACACTTTATTCATCTTTTTAACAAATAGGTCTTTGATATCAGTTTTCTTTCAAGCTTACAGTGAAATGGTGTGGTTACTTAATTTGATATACTTTTGTCCCAAATTGTTGATAAACTCAAAAAAAAATTGATTTTCAGGTTTTGAAAAAATGCCAAACAAGGTTTGACTTTTGATGTTTTATAAGCTACTGAACTTGCATTTTTATACAGTTATTGGGGATATTAAATCATCAGCTGCTCTACAGTTGTTGTAAAAACTCTTGGTTGTACAAACAAGGCTGTCCTGGACTTGTCTCACCCATGTGCTTGAGAACCACTGCTTTAAAGGGTCTTATTTCTACAAAGTAAACAGAAGAAAAAAATAAATCTGTTTTCTTGTTTATCCAGTGCTCAAAGTTAAAAAATGGACTGGTTCAGTTGCCACTTTGATCAGCATTTGATAACCATGACCTGGATGACTGAGAATCTGCACAGTTGTGTTTTCTTGTTTTGACCTTGAAAACCTCAAGTACGCAGTCAGAGAAGTGTATCATCAAAATTCTCTTTTACTTGTTTACATCACAGATGGGGGCACAGTGGCTTCAAGGAGCTTTATCCAGAAGAGTTTGACAGCGAACGGTGAGTAAAAAACAGCAATAAGGAAAATTATCTACATGTAAGAATTGAGTTGAAAAGGCAGATTATTTATTTAATATCTAAGTGCAGGACAGCAAAATAAACCAGGCAGCACAGGTGGTCAATAAAACACACTGAGGGTTTTTTTTTCCATATTAAGTCTTGGAAATATCAGGATAATAAAACTACATGCATTTCAACTTACAAAATGTAAAATATTTAAAAAAACAACACAAAAAATTGTTTTATTTTAGTCTTTACAGGAAATAAGCAAAGTAAAGTTGCAGATTTTATGATTTAATGATTTTTTTCATGGTCTTTTCTGAAATGTTATCAATGCATTTGGGTCAAAAAATGTAAGTCATATAAACCTAAGTAACCATTTACGTTCTTATGACTGCCTCCTTGTCCATGGCGACTTTTGTGACAGAGACTTTTATCATCAATCAGGCTTAACGATGAAAGAATAAAGTGATCTATTAAAAGCTTTATATATATTAGCGTATCACATTGAAAAGGTACTTTCAATTGGCTTTATTTTTATGTTTAGCTTGTTAAATTTAGCTTTACCTAAGCTTGAAATTATGAATAAACATTCTGATAAAAGAAAGGTGGTTTTTGTTTTGTTATATTACAGGTATTTTAATGCTCTTATTGGAAATATCCTTTTATTTTTAACAATTTGGTAATTCAGATATCCTCACTATAGGATACTATATTGCATTGTTCCTTGAGATATTTTTGTGCTTCGTTAAGGAAACACTAAATTAATTGTTAAAACAAAACATATGAAATGACCAGGATAGGTATCAGTATGAGCTGATCTCACAAACAAGTGATAGTTTATCAGGAAATCCCGATTAGGGCATCCCTGTTTTTTTGTTTTATGTTTTGTAAAGCACTTTGTTCAGATATGTGCTGTATAAATACAGTTATTATGATTATAAAGACACATCCTTTTGATGCTGCACTTCAAATCTTTCCGTTTCAGCTGATTTTCTTTCTTCTTTTTTTTCTTCAGTGAGAAAAACCGAGCCAAGAAGAAGACTGGGCACCACAAAATGAAAAAGTCCAAGTCCAACACAGACTCAGGCTTATCAAAGCGATCGAAAAAATCATCGCGGAAGAAAAAAAAGAAGAAGAAGAAGAAAGAGGAGGAGGGAAAGCGCAAGAAAGCAGAGTGTTCCAGCAGCAGCAGTGGCGAGGACAGCAGTGATGAAAAAGACAAACTGCGAAGGAAAAGGACTAAAAATCGTCACAAAAGCAAGAAATCTGCCAAAAAGCGAGGGAGAGATGAGGACAGCAGCTCAGGAGACAGTAATGATGAGGATGAAAGTGGAACTCGCAGCTGCAGAAAACGCAAACAGAGCTCCTATAAAGACTCCGACTCAGGGCCGTACTCGAAAAAGAAGAGGAAAAACTGGAAAGCAGCGGGCGAGGAGAGCTCGGACGATAGCTCTGCAGACTGAGATGATGGAAACAGCGCTCAGGGAAAGACCGGGAAAAGTACAGCAGAGTCCGATGTTTGCCTTAACTTCACAGAGGGCTCTCTGCCTGCAGGGCCGTTCTGTTTTAGACTCTGTTAGACATCAGTAAACCTGTGCTGTCGGCTCTTTCTGTGGGCGTTCAGTGCAGCGATAGCTCATCCACCTCTGCAGTGGCTTAAAGCTCAGCAGAACAGACAGTTTGAAGAGGGATGGTGGGGTATCCAGCACCTGGCGCAGGAAGAGTCCTGTCAGCTGCAGGCTCACTGATTGATCATAGACTCTCACCTCAGACTGTCTGCATCACGAGCTGGAGACCCGTGTCCTCAATCGACTGATATGTTTTTTATTCTTTTTGTCAAACGTTTTTTTGGGAAATCATGCAAATCTTTCACGTATGTTGTTAGACTGTACATCAGTTTATTTAAGAATTTTTAGTATTTGTATTCAGCTCAGTGATGGTTGGAGAATAAACATCTATGCTGCTGTTTTTTAAACAGTTTATTTAATGTTCACATGCTTCTTTTTATGACAAAAGTACAATTTCTGAGCCTGTATTCACAAACATTCTGACCGTGCTTTCAGATCTGAGTACACCTGATGTCACAGTTTGATTCATTCTGTATGTAAATGTTCCATACTCAGGTACCGTACCCGAGTCTGCAGCACAATTTAAGATTACTCCAGCACACAGTCAATGCATTTATATGTGAAGCACAGAGGAAATAAACTTTTTGCCTACCTGCCACTGTGGTGGGTGGATTTTAACATCTAAAAAGTCATGATCCTGATCATTTTCTCTCAATTTTGTCATTTAGAGCAACTCTATTATTGAGGGTGTTCACAGGCTTGGGGTTATTTGTATGGCCAATATTAAATTACCCGATCGCCTGATGTTAACAAATCCTTAAAAACATTCCTGAACTGGTATTTGGATCATCACCAAATCTAATTCCTCCTTCACTGTACCATGACCCACATCCTATAAAAATTTGATCAAAGTTGGTCCAGAACTTTTTGAGGTATCTTGCTCACAGATGGACAGACTTACAAAAACATTATCTCTTTGGCAGTGGTAATGAGGTTGCATATCTGCCAGTGGTTATAATTCCTATTTTAAGACCTGCAACTAACCTCAGGCATTAGAGATAACTTTCAGATTCAAGGTCCCAGGTTTTATTTTTCGTGTAGATATATTTTAGGTTGTAAAGAAGCTGGGACGTCCCAGATGAACTAATTCAAGTCCTCCCACAGCTCTGTGATTTGAGCTACATTAATTTAATAAGATACTATTCATGAGCAAAGTGAATTAAGTCATTCATTAATTAATTATCAAAACTCTATGTAAAGCACACAAATTAGGCTTTCCTAAACCATGTTTTTTATTTCTACCAAACTTAATCCTGTTTGCCTCTTTCAGACACATTTGTGTATTGATGTAGGGCTGGGGGATATGGCTTAAAAATAAGATCCCAGATTTTTTTCAACGACACTTGATTTAGGATTTTAGTTTATTTTTTCCCTCTCAAAAAAAAACAAAACAAACAAACAAAAAAAAAAACTCCAAGTGACACAAAAATGACATGAATTAAGTTTGGCATTTATGTTATGAAAATTCATTCCCAAACCAAACTGAATTTCCTCTTCAAGTTAAAGTGCATGTCATAAAATGTTGATTTTGTAGTTTGTCTACATAAACACTGAAGGCTGTAGTATTTTCACAGCTTATTACCATGAACCTCTCTGATCAAAATTGTATCTAATTTTAAAAACAAATACAAGTAAAAAAGATGGTGTGTGCACATCCTGACAAGGCCTACCATCAAGAAAACTGTACATTTTCAGTATTTATATTTTCAAACATTGCAACAACTTACAATTGGAGTAAGTCAAGAAAAAAAAATCCAGATTTTTAATTTTAAAATTTTCAGCAGAAAAAAATTCAAATTAACCGATTTAATCGATATGTAGCCCAGCCCTACATTGATGTCACAAATGCAAATTGTAAGTATACATTCAAGGTGGCTGCCATCTTCACTTCAATGCTTTGCAGCTGGTCCTGACACAAATCTGGGTCAGGTGCAAAACCTCCTCAGATTTTAAGATTTAAACTTCCTGTTTTATAAAAATAAATATTTTAGCACAAAAAATAGTCACCAGTCAACCTCATGAGCATGTTTTTGGTCTGTCGGAGGAAGACGGAGTGCCCAAAGAGATAGAGGGAGCATAGATGAAATTAAAATTCTTTTGGGGAAGCACCCCGTAAATTCCATCTTAGATCTTCTTAAATAATAACATATGGCCAGTTCCCCAATGGATTATTTTTAAAGGCGAGAATACAATAAAATAATAATAATAATGAACTGATATTTTAACAGGCAAAACTCTAAATTTTGAATGATATTTCTAAGTCAGGGCACAGGGGAAATACATTTCTTTCTTAATAAATGGCAGAAAACCACAGGGGTTGTCATACAAAAGTTGGTTTTTGGTGAGAAATTATGGGTTTCAAAGGTCCTTAGATTTAGCAGAAATGGGAAAAAACAGTTTAGTGAAATGGCTTTAACCTGCTCTACTGTAAAGAATCTTGAGAGAACATTTGTAATGATTTGACGCTATACAAATAAAGATTAAAATAATTAAAAAGAAATTGGATGTAAAATGTAAAGGTGGATTGTGACATCCTGCATCTAAAATATGTCATTAAATTAGTAAAAATGTGTTGAATGTGTCTCAACAATACGTTTACCTACCTGTTATACTGAATTACTTAAAAAAAATATTCAATGATGAAATCACCTGAAACGAGTACTTTGGAGAAAAATAATATTACATAATATCTGTAATGGTGTACAACTATTGTTATGGTGCACTACCATTAGTGATGTTATTTAAAGTCTCCCATGTAGTGAAATATTTATTGAAGTGGGTAGTTTGAGATAATTGAACATTGACTGGGACATAAGTTTGTTTTTATGTCATAATTTCTGAGAGTCTAAAAGTCAGATCCTAAAATTACTCCAGTTGACTGAGATACAACTCAAGGGAAATAATCTCTCCACTTTTGCCATGGTGTTGATGTTTTGGATGAATTTTACGCCTGAAAAAAGCTTCAATATTTCCAGCATAGAGATCTGGACACAGACATTTAACTCTACATCCTCGTAAACAGCATCATTCACACCACATTAGCATCACGCCGCGTGCCGCTGGTCAGTTCCTCTTTGTCACACTTGTCAAAATTCATCTGTGTTTAAACATCTTAGACCAAAACGCTCGGCACAAAGCTGCTAACAGACTGCAGGCCCGAGCCATCTGTGTATTTTTAGATAATCTGATACTGAAGGAAGTGTTGGTAAACCATTTTGTTACCCTCTGCGAGTGTGTGTGTGCGTGCTGGAAGAGCCCGGAGCACTTTTCTGAGTCTGTGTCAATAGGCTAAGTGTTCTCAGTAAGCAGCAGAGAGTGGGCTGTGTGGAGCTTGGCTGCAGCTGCCCAAATCTTGGAAGTGGAAAAAAGCTAACTAAACTCGGCTGGTCAAGTCAGTATTGATGGGGGTTTCAAACCATATTGTCCGGGTTAATTAGTATTTGGCTGGAGGGCCAGAATCCAAAATCTGGTCTGGTTTAGAGCTGCATAAATCTGGTCCAGGAGACTCATTCAGAAACCAGCCAACAAATACCAGTGCTGTTGATGCTCCAGTAGAAGTAAATGTGGCTTTAGTTTGCTCGCTCCCTCTCAAAATCAAGAAACATCCAAATGATATCGGTGTACTTACTCAAATTCTGGTGTTGTGATGAATGAAGATCAAGCAGGAAGACCTGTGAAAGTCCCTCACTCATGTCTTCACTTTGCCTTCCTGCACAGGTGATCCAAGTCATCAGCTGATTGGAGGGGAACACCTACTTCAGCTCTGACCAACCACATTCTGCCATGACCTGTCTGACCAATCATCCTGCTGCTGGCATGTTTTTAAATCACATCTTTGCTTCTCCACAGCCTTCACCTCATCCTTCAGGCCTCATCCGCACCTAAGTCCATCGCATTAGGGTCCTGGCGAGCCTATCCTGTATCCCTCACATCACTAACACCAATATTTAGACTCCAAGGGGGCTATCCAGCAATCAGTCTCAGTACTCCTCAAGTACACGAAGGCACCATGATGGATTCTAGGCTCCAAAAATACAAATCAGTGACGACATTTCCTTTCATTTAAACTTGTAAAATAAATGATTTCTCACTCAAATTGTGTCTCTCTTAAATTAAGTAGGAATAAGGCTTGAACACTTGCCACATAAAATCATGAATACATTAATAAAAAATAAAACATGGGCATGTCAGAGACAACAAATGAATATTAGGTGCATTGACAAAGATGACTGTCGGCACTTTGGCCCCCTTGTGTGGCCCTTTCAGACAGACATGTCCAAACTTTTTTCTTCTAGGGCCAAGAATGAGAGGGCTTTGTTGATGAACCTTGACTTTAGTTTATGAAAGTAAAGGGGGAAAATCAGAATTCAGGGGGGATTGTGCGACCCTGGGTACCCGTGTCTGACCCTGGTCACGATGAGATTAGAAAAAAGACCCTGTATTATAGAGGGGAGACAGCAACAACTCTTCTGCATGTTGTTGCGATCAGACACAAACCACCTGTCTCCAAAATATTTTTTTTGTCCTAATTAGAAGATTTTTTGGTACTTTTATTTGGCGACTAGAAACATGAAAGGTGAACAACAGTGCGGATTTATAGAAAATTTGAAAATCAAAAAGGTTCAGATATATTTGAGATGATATTCAGACACAAAACAAGAGCAAACTGCATAAAGCTGCTAAACTTTGAATGTTTGTCTTTGGAGATGACTGGACCTATCTTCTATGTTCACTGGACCACAAAAAATTACTAATAAAGCAAAAAAAGCACAACTAATGCTATAAGCTAACAATGTCCATTCTTCTTTATTCATCAGTCAAACTTTGTGATCTAATGAGGGCCAAATCTAATGTCTGTGGCTGGAGTTAAGATGGCCCATGGGCCCTCGACCAAAGTTTGGACACCTCTACTCTTAAAACATACAAGGACCTGGTGGGCATGACTTTCAAGGGCCCCTAAAAATATAATATTATCAGTAATTTTTACTAATAAATTTATGTTTTGCCAATAGCTGTAAAAGATCTCTTTTTTATTTACAAACAAAAAAAAATCACAGGATTTTATTTTTAATAGTAAAACATATATATTCAGCTATCTTTGATTGGGGTAACTCTCATGAAATAACACTGATGTAAAAAAAAAAGGGTCCTTTAAACATTTATTAGAGGATATTAGTTTGGTTTATGCATTTTGCGGTGCCAAATACCTTGTTAAGATTTGGAGTTTTTAGAAAAAACAGGGTATAAATCCAGATAAATGTATAATCTGCAAAAGTCCTGAATCTTTTACAGAGTTAAAAGATCAGCGATTTGTTACGAATGACACACTAATGTTTAATCATTTGGAATGACACATCTAATAAAAAGATTTTAAATCCTTAAAATAGTCCAAATGGCAGAAAGTTCTGTATAGTAAATAGTTTAATTCAACATTTATTCTACATTTTCAGCTGGAGAGAGTTTTTTCAGCTGTTTGTAGCTTATAAGTGTCTTTAAATGGAATAACTTGGCTGTAACAATTATAACTGTTTCATTGAAAATATGCGTTATCACATTTATTTATTAATTTTCTTCACAGATGCTTTGAGAAACTGTGCAGAGCTGTTTTTTGGAATGGGGCCCAAATTGTTATCTGTTCATGGGGCCCAGCATTTCTGGCAGCGCTCCTGTCTGTAGTCATGCTAGAACCTAACCAGGGCCCATCCAATGGGCCTCCCAGGGGCCAAGCCTTTTCTGTGGACAGGCTTGTCCCATCTGACTCCTCTGAGCTCTGGTATAAACAGCTTCCTTCTGTAGGCTGCTGGTGTTCTGGCCTTCTTCTTAACCCCAGGCCTTGCAGCACGGTCATGGGGCTTCGTCTACTTCATGGAAATGACCGGAACTTCCATTAAAATTCATTCATGCTTGCCAAAGAAAGTCATCAGAGGACTGGATGGATGAACACGCCTCTTTTATCCAGACATTTGTGTTTCCCTTACTGTCATGATTCTAGTGACCCTCTGCTCCCGTGGTCCATTCTCATGAAGAAGACTCAGCACATATCCATAATGACCTTCTGACGTTCACACAGCTGACATGACCCGTCAACCTTTTCATACCGTAACAGCCTTTTTTTTCTGCGGCTGCAGTTGACATTTCTAAACGGAGCAGAGCCAGGCTGTGATGACATACGTGTGCGAGAAGCGAAGTCAAACATGTCTGAGCACGAAACTGGATCTTTCACTGACAGGCCTGCAAAGTTTTACAGCCAGAATATCTCCAACGTGTCCTCGAGGTAAAACGGTTTAATGTCAAGTGAAGTGGAAGAACACATCTCCCACTTCAGACTGACATAAAACTATCTGCATATCATCTACGCCTTCATTTTGGTCATTTCAGCTACAGACAATGAGGTGAGGGTGAAATGGCAACAAATCCTCTGAAAAACGCATACAACCAGCATTGCCAGGTCTTGTGAGAGATAAAAGCAATCACGTGAGGTTAACGTGGCCCCAAGGACTTATGACAACATTTACAATCAGGGTTGCCAACTCTTGTGAGAAAACAAGCAATAAGTTGAGGTTAAAGCGGCTCCTAAGCCTAATTAAAAACGTCTCCAACCAGTGTTGCCAGAATCAAGCAACCAGGTGAGGCTGAAGTGGCCCCTAACCCTAATGACAACATTTACTATCAGGGTTGCCAGGTCTTGTGGGAGAAACAAGCAATCAGGTAAGTCTGAAGTGGCCCCTACGCCTGATAACAAACGTCTACAACCAGCGTTGCCAGGTATTGTGATAGAATCAAGAAAACAGGTGAGGTTGAAGTGGCCCCTAAGCCCAATGACAACATTTACTATCAGGGTTGCCAGGTTTTGGGAGATAAACAAGCAACCAGGTCAATCGAAAAATGAGAACAGTAAAAAACAAGTGACCTGGGGTGCCAGTATCCGAGTGGGTTACATCTACATACTCACCATGTTTTTAGGTTCTTGCTCCCATATGGGTGGCCTGTGTTCAATTTAAACATGCTGTCCAACTCCCATGTGTCTTCTCTTGCCAAGTTTATGACTCTATCCACTGTTCCTCCACCATCAATAAAGGCAAAAAGCCCAAAAAGCCCAAAATAATAGCTTTAACAAAAGAAACAACCCACCTTAGCAACCACAGTGTATAAGAAAGAGACCACTTGATTAAACAACCATCAGTAATATACTGTGGCTTGTGAATTAATGTTTCTCTTTCGATATTTCCACGCAACATAAAAGGAAAACGAGTTTGCATGATCGAGTAAAAAACTTCCTAAGATAACACAGACTTCCCCTAACCTACAAAGAAGAGGATTTTAAAAAGGTATAACTATAACTCTTTCCATTTATTTTCCAGGACAACAATGCTGAAAACAAACTGCTTTAACTTTTTCTATTTACTGAGAGAGCTGGGAGAGAAAAAGGATGGCCTCACAAATACTGTGCTTGTTTCTAAACCTTAGAAACAACCCCCGAAAAGAAAAATACAACCTATAACTGACATTATCTGTAAATTACTTTACAGAAAACAAGCCAAAGGTCGCTTTTAAAGTAAAGAAAGTGCACTTGGCCGCTCTGCTCTGATAACTGATATTCTGATTTGGAAACACTTTATTCTAAGCCATATGTTCACCATTGATGAGGTGCTTTGTAGCATGATAATTAGTAGCTCGTTAGTAACTATGAAGAGCTTATTCGAAACTTATTGTACATTACATTATTCTACAGCTAGTGGGCAGTAAAGTGAGAACTTTTGCTCGGAACACTCCAATTACTGCTCATCAGGGCTGTCACTTTTCCCGTAAGTCACATTTGAACAACTTCAGAACATACATGTTAATAACTGCAGACATTTAAAACAGATGATAAACATGCATTTTTGTCGTTGTAATGAGAACACATCATAATGTGTGAAAGGCTGGACAGGCAGCAGGAACTACTTTCTCTGCAGTTCTGTTTCTGTATCTTATTCCTTTTCCATCTTCAAAACCACTTCTCTTTAAAAGTGGAAGTCTCTATTCAACAAAAACAGTTGTTAAGTCTTTTCAATTTCCCATATTGAGGTAAAAAAAGCCTTCTGAAAGCAGACTTCTTCATTAATAGTAAGGTTAATCCCAGAATGCTTTGCCAGTAGCTCACAGTAAGGAAATCCTTTTTTAAACGTTTCTCTCTCTCATTTGGAAAGTTTTTTTGTTTTTTTTTTACCAAAGGGCAATCAAGTTCTGCCAGTGTCCACTTGAGGCTGGCTGCAGGAACGCTGGGGTTGTTCTGACTGAGTGAAGCGTGGACAGATTTTACAAACAAAATAAATGTTTGCAGCCTGATTCACAAAATGACTTTGGTCTAATCTTATTAGTACATCTAAGTGCACTCACTGTGCAGGGGTGATTTTTTTAATATATATATATAATACACCCATTTTGTGTTATTGAGGGCTTCTGGTTTTGGAAAATGGGGATATAATTGAGATGCTACACGTCCATATGGAGGTACTGTTGGTCAGACGGCCTTAAGTACAGCCTCAACATGGCCTCAACATCTGTGAGGAGGTTGAGATAAAGTTTTAATCAAACAACCAGTTCTTTCTACAGTATTTGGTTTTCCACAAAACAGAAAAGCTGATTTTTTTGTTCAGTGTACACAACTCATGGAGTGCAGTTTTTATTAAACAGAGTTCTCAACTAAAACAACAGTAAATAGCCAAATCACGCCCTTTCTTTTGAGGCACATACATTTCAGGGTTATTCGAGGGTAAAAAAAAACCCTGTTTGCATTTACACATGTAGCCCATTGGGGTAATTTCAGTGTTGGATGCCTGAAAACACACATTTTGAAAAAAGGGTCCCACAGTGGATATACCTAGATATTCTGGTGGACAGCAAGTATGAGTAGTTTCAAAAACAAGGACGTCAGAGTCCAACCTCTCCCTTAAACTGCATGCCCAAACCCTGACAACAAGAGAAACAATGGCAGAATACGGTGTTGCGTTCATGCTGCTGAAGCTACTGGGCTTTTTTGGCTTCAACAGCAAAATCTTCTACTCCTCTACGACCACCGTGAACAACAACAGAACACAGAGAGCAGAAGACACCAGGGTTTGTTGACATTTTTCATGATGTATGCATATGCTTCGTGTCTTCTTCTCTGGTTCAGTGTATGTCTGCATCCCTGTTCGTGTGGACAGGGACAAATTTTGCGTGTTACCATGGGGTCTGTATGTGACTTGTAGCCACGCTCAAATGGACACTCGAGTAACTGCAGTCTTTTTGATCCTTCACACTGACTTTCATTCTCAACACCAACTGTTCCTGCTTCATCCTCTCAAAACTGTGACCAAAGCCGTGGACACATGAGGATTTGTGAGTCTGTTTGTGTCCACAACGCTCGGAACGTGCAAGAAGCTGTCAGTGGATTAAGCAAAGTCTCCTGCAGTTGGAGGATTTTTTTTTCCTTAGAGATGGCGTAAACTGGGTCTTGATTTACTCAATTTTCGGAAAACACAATATTTTCGGGAGGAAAGAGGTGCCAGAAGTTATGGGTGAGCTATTACAATTTAAAGCAGGCATAAATCAGAGCAGACTGTAGTTATACGATCATCAATAATGATTTGAGGCTATGGGAAAAGAAATAACACTTAAGTCTTGTGGTTAAAATCAGTTTCCAGGTGTGAATTTTGCAGCTTTGGTAAATCAAAATCAACCAGAAAGTTTTCACTGACAGCGCGGCTGAGTTACGGTCCATGAAGTATTGATAGTACTGAGCATGAATTAAAGTTTATAGTGAGCTAAACTTTGCCAGGTCTGGACTCTTCAAATACACATTACTATGCATTAAAGTAATGGCATCTAAGGTGAGTAAAAACTCACTGAAGTCCTGGCACATTTTTTCTGAAGTCGCTCGGAAGTGCTGATGAGACACAACACACTCTGCTCTGCTCTGCACACACTGTTCACTAGCTCGGCTGCTCGGGCCAATTTTGAAGACTTGGAGAGTCTCAGCCTCCTCCTGCCTAAGCAGATTTTGTGTTGAATTATGGTTACAGACAGGAGCAGACAGAAACGCTTCTCCTGCTGTGAGAAATGGTCAGCACTTGGCAGCACATCTCCTGACATCAAACCATTAGCAGTTTACGAGGAGACGGAGCATTTACATGGCAGAGTTAACTCATCCCCGAAGTGGAAAAACAATTTTTTTCAGGCTATTTAACGTGAATGTTTTTGGATGAGGACTGGCTAGATGTGATAAGAGGGGGAAAAAAGAGAAAAGGGATGACCTCTTTTTTTTTTTTTTTTAGGCTCAATCCTATCTCCGTCACCCTGGATGCAAATAGGAGATGAAGAGGATTGAAAACCTCCAGTGTGACTTATCTCCCTGCTCCGTGTTTTATCTCTTAGCCGTCCATGCGGCTCAGTTTCATCTCAGCGTGTGCTAAGTAGCTGTAATCAGACGGAGAGGCTGGTTTCTGGAGCAGCAAACAAATATCCCTCGGCCACCCAGATCCTATCTTTTCCTCCCTGTTGTGCCTTTTTCAGCAACACATAACTTCTCCTCTTGTACTCACCCTCTATTCAGCTTATGAATAATGAATGGCAGTATGTAAAATGTAGTTGTAAGCAGATTTAAGTGCATGTTTAAGTGATTAAGCCTGCATTTGATAACAGCTATGGCTCATTATGTAAAGCAACTGCACATCACCGAGAGGCTGGATGAGACTGTATGTGTTCATTTGTAGATGCAACCAACGCCATTACTTCAGTCAAAGTACAAGAAACTCCTGATTAAGCATTCATTCAGTCAAACTATCACTTAAGTCGACTACAGCAATGGGTCTCACCAGCTCTTCAACAGTTGGTTATGCTTTAGTATAGGGTCTAAAAGTATGATATATGAACAGTAGCATGCCTGACTGTATAAGTTTCTACATTTATTCAGGTACTTCAGTTTAATACTTGTTTATGAGTAAATTATGACGTTTCTGATGGCCATGATTTCTTCTTGAAAAAGTAAAGTTAAAGGCACAAGACAAAAACATACCTGAACTAAAAGTGCTTCAAGAGCACAAACCTCCACCAATGCATTTCTAACACTGTCAGGTGAGATAATGTCCAAATGTGGAAAACTGCCCTATCCTGATCTGTTAACAAATCCCTTAGAAAATTCTTGGATCTGCATCCAGCAGATTGGGATCACCACCAAAATCTTATCACTTCTACCTTATGCCATGACCAACATTTCATGAAAATATCATAAAAATCTGTTGAGAAACTCATGTAGTTATTTTTTTTTTAAATGTAGAAAACTGGTGTGTCTTGCAATGTCAACAAATTCTTAAAAAATCCTGGATCCACATCCAGTTTTAGATCTCCACCAAAATCGAATCACTTCTTCCTCGTGTTTTGATGAACATTTCCTGAAATTTTCAACCCAAATCTTTTTATGTATTTTTTGAATGATCCTTTTTCACAAACAAACAAATAAAAACATAACCTCCTTGGTGGAGGCAACAATCAGCTGAATTCTTGGTGTTGTAACCATGATAACTTAACAATTACCTCTTCATGACTTCATCATGTTTATGCCCCTCTAATAAATGGGGAACAAGGATTTGTCCTTGACACTGTTAAATATTATGAACATTATTAATTACTCATGACCTTTGCTGACTGAAACACCTTAGATTATACAAATATCTATGTATGACATCACTCTCAATCCATGTGCTTACTGATGTTATATCATGAAAACATGCATGACTTTATGTTTCATTTACGCATGAGTTCATGAAAATGCTTGGACCTTGTACCTGCTGCGATGCTGTGATCAGAGGAAGACTTGAATGCAGGTGAGAGTTTATGCAGAAGGAGGAGACTGAAGGAGGAAGAAATTAAAAAATGTTAATGTTAATTAAGATTGCATTACAGCATTAATCTCCTTGTTTAACAGAAATAAATAATGATAAAACATTCAGAACGTGGCGATAAAACCACTGAAATTATTTTCCTTTCAGTGAAAATGATCAGACCAATTCCTCATTCGCCTTTGTGATTTAGCTTTTAACTAAACTTATTAACATATCTGTTCATTTTGACAATAGTGCATCACATTATAATTCGATGCGTCTCCTGGGAAGCTCAGCCGTTTTAATATCACCAGCAGATGGGCTCCATGGAAAAGGTTAGTTGGAGAATAACTGTGAGAAAAATAATCTTGTTATGCATTAGCTCTCTCTACTACAGGCTCCAAATTGGTTGTAACTGAAAATTATGTGATGAGAAAACTGACCCCTTGTTGAACCTCCTAATAAAAGTTAATAAAGCCCCCCCTCACTGCAGCCATAATGCTACCATGAACTTTGCAGCACTCTGTCGCCCCCTCCTGGCCACCGCAGACCTGACACTCGTGTTAATAACAGCTGGCTGCTTCTGAACCCAGCAGCAAGTCCAGTTCTTATGTCCCTCGTCGAACCCACACCCCGCCCTGCTCTGTGCATCTTCTACGGATGCCTTATAAATAGTAGTGAGCATGAAATCAAATATTTATCATCTGGATTTGTGTGTTCCTCCCCTCCTCCCTGCAGCTGACACATAAAACTGCCCCTAATGCACAGGGAGAAAAAACGCCAGTGATACAGTTAACCCACACAAAAAAATTTAATACCCTTCGTGAGGGGATAAATGGTCCAAACTTTGACATACTAAATAGGGAGAGGTGTGATGACACAGGTTTTTAATGTAAAAACTTGCAGCCAACACCCAAATGCTTTGTAAAAAGTCATGACATATGACTTACTTACTTTACATAGTTAGTACACATACACCGATGTTTTTAATATACTTATATATGTCTTTTTTGTTTGTTGTCTTTTATCTAGACCAGCCAGATACAGTACCGATTAATATACAGTCACATCTGGAATAATACCTATTTAACATCAGACAGTCCGGCCATCAAAGAGGAATCCTCGCTTCGTTTCCAGGTTCGTCCTCTCTATGCTAACATTAGAAATCGGCACGTGTAAAATCCTGCTCTCTTTTTCAACATTATTATTGTATAGACTGGTGGTGATACTTGTCCTTGTATCTCGTGTCTTCTGTGCAAAAAGTTTTTTTTTCTTTTTTTTTGAAAGAACCAAAAAACATGATTGACATAACAGGATACCTGGCTGTTCACTTTACAGTTATGATGATTTTTTTGTTTATTTTTGTTTATTTTGAAACAATTAAACAGTCACATCCAGACGCCACACCCCCTTTGGCATGTCACAGAAAAAAGGAGGAAAATAAAAATAAAAATCCAAACACTTCCCATCCTCTGTGTGGGAGGCGATGATGGAGAGGAAGGTTTATGACTACAGTGAGCAGCATCCTCCATTCGTACATTTATCAGAATAAGGCACCGCTGCATAAAGAAAGGACATGGCCAACAAACCTCTCTGGGAGTATGACGGGGAGGCAGGATGAAAGGAGACTCGGTTCTTCTCCAGCAACTCTCAGAAAGTTTGCATGTGTCAGTAAAATGTGCTTGTGTTCATCATTTGCTGTGCGCAAGAGAAAAGTGTGCGTAATATGGCATGTAGACATATTTTTGTTTGTACACGTAATTCTCTCTCTCTCTCTCACACTGTGCTCTCCAGCATCCACTCAGTGCTGCTGAATGTAACTCTCCTGTTGGCGAGTGGCGACGACTCCATGTTGAGCTGGTTGGTGGACCTGTGCCACCTCGTCCTCGCTCTGCGGGGGTAACTATGACTCTGAAAAATGGAGTAATCCCCTCCGTCGAACGAGAATCTGTGCCTAGTTCGTGCCAGCTCATTAGGGAGCAATCCCATGTTGGCCAGGGCGCTTTTCTTGTCTTTGAGCCTGGGGGCCTCCTTGGTGCCAGCGTTAGGGCCTATGAGACACAGGGACATGGTGGAGCCCGAGAGGCTGCTGTCCGTCTGCGTGTCCTCAGCTTGCGGGCCGGAGCGCTGAGCGTCCAGGCTGGTTCTCCTCTTCATCCTGTCTACATTCAATGGAGGCAGCTCCACCTCCAGGATGGCAGTGGTGGCCCCTGAGTTCTCCCTCTTCTCGTTGTCGACCCGCAGCACCAGCGCCATGCACTCTTTGGACACCCCCGCCTCGCGCTGGCCCTCGTCGGAGGGCTGCTTGGAGGCGGAGCGCTGCAGCCGCTGCTGGCTGCCGTTGGTCTGCGAGTGCATGCTGGAGCTGACCTTGGTTTTGCTGTCCTCTGGGCTGCTGTAGGCCTTGTAGCGGATCATCAGGATGATAATGAAAACCAGCACAGAAGCAACGATTATACCCCCAATAATGATGATCATGGTGCCTCCCAGGAACTGGCTGTGCATGAAGCGGCACTGGCTGACCTCGCTGGCCGTGTGGAACTGCACGCATCCAACCACACGTGTGGCCGTTAATGATGTGATGCCGTCGTCGTAAACCGCCAGCACACAAAGGTCATACTCCCGCCCTGCAGCCAGATCATTGATTAAGAAGTTCTTGCTGGTGGATGGGATCATTCTGCAGAGAGAGGAGACACAGAGCGTCAGTGAGGATGTAGACGATTAATCATCAGAATTACTACGCCCACATTCACTGATTTGCATGGGGTGCATTAAATCATATAAAGGTGCCAACTCCACACAACAAAAAGACAACAGGGCCATTGCAGCTCCTCTATTTAAGATCAGTCATTCTGCTAGACACAAATAAAAAAGCAGAACCCTTAATTAAAAGTTGACTTATGAGAGAATATGTTATATGATAAAACGGCAGTGAGGAGTTTTCTGTTGCGTTTGTGCGTACAATAACAGCAAGGGTAAACTGCAAGGTGATAAACAAGCCAGATGAGGCTCGCTGTCTAACGATATGCTTCAACAGCTGCAGGCTGCAGGACAAGTGCTGCTGCAGCATGATGTGGAGGCAGTTTTCATGTGTGAATACCTAAGGTCACATTTAGTTGGCAGCTGCAACATTACGCCTCTCTAAATACGTCGGAGAGCGGGGGATTGTCTTCAGGTCAACATTGGCGTTAATATAATTAGGAGCTCATTTCTTCTCCCTGAAGCGGGGCTGTGATGGTTATCATTTGAAGGTAATAATGTAGCACCTAAAGACAAAACAACACTCAGCTCCATGCCTAAACCGGATGAGGAAATTATACAGGAGAGCGACTCATTATATCCCGTAAAACCTTGAAATAAAGACTTTTATTAACTGACTGCATGAATACATGAATCCTGTGTCGGTTCTTTTCAGTCCACGTGCGTGATCATTATTCTATCCTCATGTTTAAGAGATATATTCTCAGAGGGTTTTCCATTCACTCCTCTTTTAAAAGGTGGGAGCTCCTTTTTACATAACCTTCACACTTTTCAACTAAAGTCATAGAGACATACGTGACAGTGAAGGTTTTCTCATTCAGGTCATGGGGATTCAGAGTCAATCCAAAGGCTAACTGGATGTGTTTGAAGTCCTTGAAGATGTCTCTCGTTTCATCTGAAAGGCTTTTTCATCTATTTACACCTGCTTTAGATCCATCCCATGAATACAGTAAATTAAAACTTCAACCATATCATGTACAGTACATGGTAAATAGACTTCAGCTTATAGGGCGATATTTCTGGTCTTTCTGACCAATCAAAGCTCTTCATCTGAAACCATTCACACTTTTTCATTCATTCTCCCACCGATGGTTCAGAACTTCAATGTAAGTTGTCCATCAGTTGCTATGTTTACATGAGAGCTTTAATTCCCCTTTAATTCAGAATAAAGTTTACTCTTTAACTCTTTAAACTCCTCTTTATCCTTCTTTATCCTTGTAAACATCTAATTCCGAATGAAAATGACCATTCTGAATTAAACTTAATTCTGAAGTAGGTGACTGGTTTATTCTGATTTTAAATCCGAATTGAATAATTCCCCGAGTATGTATATGTTCATTCTGCTCTAAATTAATTCTGGTCATTCTGCGCATGCTCGTTCCCTTGTCCTGTCACAATGATGCACATATTCCTCGCAGAAGGCAACAGCAAGCGTCAGACTCGAGCCGAGACAAATTACGTAATTAGAGCCTTAGAAGATTTGGAAATAATGAAAAGAGCAGATGGATGTAAGCATAAAAATGAAGACCTTTTTAAAGTTGTAGCTTATTATGTGATCTCCCATGTTGTAGCCGAAAAGAAAAGTGGGAACTGGAGTTTGTTTTCTTCCGGTAGACGTAAATACGTTACGTCTGCTCCCTGTCCAATCAGAACCATGCCCGTGTTTTCCATGTAAAGGCGAAGGAGAATACTTCAATTCTGAATTATTTAATTCTGAATACTTAATTCCAAATGAAAAAACACCATGTCACCGTGGCCAGTATCAGCTAACACACCCTCACTCTTTCAAGCTCTGGAGAAGCAGTGGTGGGGTTAAGTGTCTTGCCTAAGAACACATCGATGGGTGAGAGCAGGAGCTGGGCTCAAACCTGGAGAAGCCATGAGTTTAATGATTTTTGTTTTGATTTGAACACTGCTGCTGGAAGGATACCAAGTAATAGCAAAACAAATCAGCTTGCAAGTGGAAAAGTGAGTTCCCTAATACCCAATTCCTTAAATCACGCAGAGTTGGTGGCACCATCTTTAGCCATGTATACCTCCAGCTTCTGTGCTGTCTATTTCTGTACAGCCCAGACAATTGCCCAAGTTCTTCCGATCCAAGTCCCAAGCAAGTGCAAAGTCATTTGGTCCAAGTCTCAAGCAAGTCCCAAGTTTTTTCTGTTGTGGGCAAGTCGAGTCACAAGGTTATGTCAAGTTAAGCCAAATCACAGGTTATGTAAAGTCAGGTCCCTCACCATTGTTCCCCAGTCCACCCAAAAAGCACTCAGGTTTATATCTTGAAGAGAGAAACCTGATCTTCTTAAGGTCAATGTCAAAAAAGAGCATGCAGACTAGCCTGCATGGATTAAACCAGCATAAAGCTGTTCATTTATCCATTTCAACATTACATTTCTGATCATTTAGACCGTTAAAGAAATGACATGTTTGATAAAAAAAAATGTTTATTTGGAACATTTTGCAACATTTAAATTACAGGCTCAAACTGCCTCTTTGACATTTTTTCAACTGTATTTTTTTAGAAGTAGCTAGAATGATATTCAGGTGAAAAAAAAAAAACATACAATGAAAAAAAGCATATGCTACAATTTTTCCGACTCATGTTGTCTCAAGTTGAGTCGGGTCTGGAGTCATTGTCTCCCAAGTCTGAGTTGAGTCTCAAGTTTTTACCTCTCAAGTCCAAGTCAAGTTGCAGGTCGTCAAATTAGCAACTCGAGTCCAATTGTCTGGTACAGCCACAGATCGCACACTTATCTCTGTCACCAGTGGTTTGCACAGGGATTGTTAAACAATGTCCCAACTTCATTGGAATTGGATTTTGTATATCAGAACCCGAATCAGAAACACTTTATTAATCCCATAAGGTAAACTCATTTTTTCAGTTGCTCTTATACAGTATAGCAGTAGGAATACCAAATAAAGACATTAAAATAGATACGAGAAGAACAAATTAAGTGAAAGAATTAAGTAAGCAGGTTGCAACATGCAGAATATTCAAGCTACATCAACTTCCTTATGGAGAAAAAAATAAATAAAACAGGTAAAGTTACAGAATAACTTTTTATTTCAGGCATATTTTGCTAATAATTCAGGTTGTTTTCTAGCTCTTGATGCAGCATTTTATTCCTGTGTTGTTGCCACTTTAGCAGCTGTAAACAAATAATCCTGGTGTTTCTTCCACCAGTGTAACCCAGGCATGTCAGCAGACAACCACATCTAATCACAGCCTGTGTTTCTACCAATTACTGCAGACACTTGCTAATGATACAAACAGCTACACGAGCAAAGGTAGTTGGCCTCTGTGCTTTTGTTTATTGTGGTCTTAGTTTTTAATGGCGCAGCATAAGCCTCCCAGTCCAGTGGAGAGCTGGACTCAAGTCTGCTTAGATATAGTGCAGAGTTAATTATTTATGAAGTCTTTAAATGTCCTAAGCAGGCTGTGCATTTAAAGCATATGGTATGTTTTTTTAATTATGCAGAATATAGCTCCTTAATTGATGGGCCAGATTTCACCGAGGGCCTCCGTTTATTTTTGGACATTCTTAATCAATTTGCGACTTTGGGATCTGTCAATCTGCCACGACACACCGCTGCGTCTTAAGCAGATGGCGACTCCAGATGTCTCACCTTTCCTCGTGTCCCTGCTCCACCGCCACACGGGCTTCCCCTCCCCTCCCCCCCTCCGCCATGACGTACCTGTACACCAAAGTGTCATCTGCCGTGCTGTTGTACTGGATCTGGTACATCCTGATGCCTGGGATGTGGCGCTCAGACGGCCAGCGGATCACAGCGGAGGAGGAGGTCAGCTCGGAGACCATCACCCTCCTGTCCTGCTTGTCGTAGCCCTTGGTGTCGTTGCCAGATTTGGAGGAAGTGGTGATGTCCGAGAGGCCGGGGTCCTCGCGCATGTGGCCGGTGTTGTTGACAAACAAGGGTAAGGGGATCATGTTGATCTCGACAGCAGCTGTGGCGATGCCCGCGGCATTGGACGCCACGCAATTAAAAGCCCCGCTGTCCTTCAGCGTGGTGATGAGAATATCCAGGGTGCCATTATCATACAGGATGGTGCGGGAGTTATTATGCACAAGCTTCCCATCTGGGGAGCGCCAGTGAATATCTGGGTCTGGGTCGCCCATGGCTTTGCACTTCAGAGTCACGCCCTGCCCCTCCATCACGTAGGGCTTCGTGGAGAAGTGTTTGGTGATCAGAGGAGCCTCACAGATAAACTCCTCCTCCTGTATGGACCAGAAATATTTGTCCATGAGGTGCTCTGGAGAGGCACAGGTCTCCAGGTCATCCTCTCTTGTCAGCCTGCGCAGCCACAGCAGCTCGCAGTTACAGTGAAGTGGGTTTCCACCGAAGCTCACAGCCAGCGTGGACGAGACAGAGCCCTTGGCCTCAGAGAGCACCTGGGCATGCTGGAACAGGCTGTCTGGCGGCAGCTTCTGCAGCCTGTTTGAGGTCATGTCCAGGCGGACCAGCTTTGTCAGCAGCGTAAATGTTCCTGCCTCAATGTGGTCAATCAGGTTGTGGTCCAGAGTGAGTGTGTTAATATTGGTCATCCTGGCTATGGCCTCCCAGGGAAGTGTGCGCAGGTTGTTGTTGGACAGATCCAAGTCCTCAATGGTGGAAACAAACTCATCAAAAGAGTTTGGAGCCACTTGGTGGATCTGATTGTTCCCGAGGATGAGGTGTCGCAGGTTGACGAGGCCTTTAAAGTGATCGCTCTTAATAACGCTGAGGCGGTTACCGTCCATGTGCAGCGCCCGCAGGGACCGCAGGCCCAGGAAGGCGTGAGGGACGATCTGGCTGATGGTGTTGCGAGATAACGTGAGGTGGACCAGGCTGGTCATGTTGTAAAAGTCTTTCCTGCGGATGATGGTGATGAAGTTGTCAGTGAGTCGCAGCTCCACCGTCTTGCGGTCGATGGTGGGGGGCACGAACAGCAGGCCGGTCTTGGCGCAGAGCAGAGTCAGAGTCGGGGAGAGGTGCTGGCAGATGCAGCGGCCCGGGCAGCTGTACCCCTCCACCAGAGCGGCGCAGAGCAGCACGCACACAACCAGCCGCTCCATTGTTGATCCGCTTCCACGTCCTGTGAGGGAGAAAAACAAGAGTCAGAAATAGGGATCTCTGAATTAATAAACAGCATTGTAGTCTTTATTAGAGCCTGCTGCAGAAATCCACAGCCTGACCTAGATTGCTTAGACTGCCAGCGAGGTATCAATCACAAAATGAAATGGAGCTTTTCAGAAATAATGGCACCTGGGATGATGAAAGGCTGCACCAACACCGTCAGAAGCCCATGTCTCTGAAGCCTTTCAATGAAAATAACAGAATGTTTTTTATTCAGCCTACCTGCATCATCACTGTAACATATAATTTCTTGATTGAAAACAGCAGAGTTTTATATTCAAGGTAGTCACAAACAGGGGTGGTGTAAAGGGGGGAGTTAAAGGTCCCAAAATAGCTTAGTTTTAGCAACAATTGCCAAAGATGTTTTCAAATTTATTCACTCTTTACTTACGAAAATGAGCTCCCTTTTATTTTTCATTGAAAATAAGACATATTCAGGACCATTTTGCATTGCTGAACTAAATAAACTGACATTTATTCAAAAAAAGGCCCTTGTAACGCCAAGTCATTTTTTGCTAATTTTTGGTCCATCTGGTCTTTTATGTATAGCTGCATGTAAAACTTCTTCCCTTCAAGTACAATCAAGTTAAAGACTCGCTGTCAGAATGTCTCTGTTATAATGATGTCAAATTAATGTATGAATAGTTATTTTTCTAGAGACAAAATAAAAAAAACAAAACAGACAAATCACACCTGGATCATCTAATCCTGTTTCCTCAAGCCTCGTCCATCACAGGATAAAACAAGAACATGAAAGCAAACTCAAAAGAAAAAAACATTCACATGTCATTTATTTTTTTCTCAAGGCGTTTTTGGACCTATATATGTATTTGTGCCACTCCTAGAGGCAGCTTATGTCCGGAGTAAGCTCACTTCACATTGCCCTCACTTTCAGGGGTTGGACTGGTTGACTCCCCATTTCATCCTGCAGAGGACACACTTCCTTCTTCCAGCTGTGGCCCTTTTGCATTTATCCTCTGCCCCTGGGTCACTGGTGTAAAACAAATCCACCTCCATGTTGCCCCTCTTGTGCTAAAACAAGCAGCTTTGCCTCCTTCACAGTGTAGAACTTTTTTGATGGCATATTTAGCAGCAATAAGAAAGTTTTACAATCAATGAGAACAAAGTTATTCCACAAAAAAAACATCAAATTGTGCACTGGCAGGGTGTTACGTCTGCAAGCAAAACATATATTATGTATATATATACACACACATATGCACAGTATGCACATATACATGAACAGCATAAACATATTCTTTTTGTTTCCCCATTATTTCGATTGTAGAGTTTTTTTTCTTTTGAGACTGAGGGTTAGGGTTAGATTGGATGCTTCTGGTAAAAAAAAAAAAAACTACAACAAGAAGTGATTTACAGATTGGCAACACAGCAAGTGTATCTGATTGGTCGACAGTGACCGGAAGTTTTTATCACTTCCTTCAAAACTCAACATGGAGGTCCAACAACAGCATGGATACTTTTGTTTATTCCAAAAATGTGGAAAATATTCCCATGATCTAGGGTTTATAACTTTCACTGTGCATTTGCAGCATAAAAACATTTAAGGCTTGATTTTAAACCTTCTAGAGGGGACATACTTGACCTGAATATGTCCTGATATGATATGACATACTCTGTTGCATGGTTACAGATACTGTAAACAACAGTTTGAGTTTGAGGGTTAAAGCACTCATAAATTGTATTAGTTTTGTTTATGCCTTTGATGTTTAACTGAATATCTGAACAGGTAATCCAAAAAAAAATGTGGGTCTTGAAAATAAGTTATGGAGTAACAGAAATGTATAACCTGCAATCATTTTAGATCTCTGTAGGGTTAATTGGTCAGAGATTGATTGGGACTGATCATACTTCTAAGCCATACGATAAATAAAATCATGATAAATGCTTAAAATGGTCCAATTGCCAGAAAGTTACTCGTACTACACAGATAAATCTACAACTTATTGCATAATTTAAGCTGTAGAGTTTTTTTCTTTAAGGTTTGAAGCTTATTTATGTCTTTAAAATCCAGAACTTGGCCATAATGATCTTAAATGGTCTGTATTTTGAATCTTATTGCTGCATATTTATTTCTTTATATGCTTGAATGATGCATGATTTGAGAAACTGTGCAGAGCAGGTTCAGGGTAGGGCACTATGTGTTATATTTTCATGGGGCCCAAAATTCCCAGCAGCTCCCCTGTCTGCAGACATACACCTCCATCATGCAACAGCCATTGTGTGCTTTTCTCACCCTGGACTTCACATCAGAGTGGAGAATTAAGCGTAGAAAAGGGCACCAGCCGACAAAGCTAAAGGTTTCTCATGACCTTTTCCTACTCCCTGCTCCCTCTCTGCTGCAGAGATGTGCTGTCAGAATTAGACAGAAACCTGTCATGTTAATCACGGCAACAAAAAACTGGAAAAGGTGAGAGCGGGGAAAATATGGCTTGTTTACGGTGAAAACTCCGAGGACGCTCTGATTCTCTGATTCCCATTTAGAGGTATTGATTCAGGCTCGGAAAGAACACGCCTGTGGTGACAGGAGTAAAAGTGATGCTCTGAAACAATAACCATAAGAGACCCCGGTGATGTGCGGATGATGACACCGCCAGTGGTTTTTACCCTCTTTGGCAGCCATCTTGATTGCTCATGCCTTAAGCCTCTCTGTTGATGAGAGCGCCTGTTAACGGCGATAAAGCAAAGAGATGACAACTGTCTTTTCTCATCTGGTGTTAGAGAGCGAGCGCATCCCACTGCCCCATCCAGCCCCTCAGGGGGACACTTTTGATCCCTGCCAGATCCCATCTGTCAATCACCAGCTCTGTCTCTGTTTGAGAGGTCCGGCATAATTATTTTCATACACTCCCGAGAAGCCGGCTGTGATTCTACTCCAGATTAATCTCTGTTTTGTCACGGTCAATTTTAGAGCCTCTTTATCTACATCTCACCATGATAGGGTGGTGCTAACATCCTTAACACCACCGATTAGTGCCCCCCCACTGGGCCAAGAGCAGAAGTTTCTGATCTCACGCTGCAAACAGACCATATTTTTGGATCAGTGTTGATTTTGGCTGCATTTTTAGATTAAGTCTCAATCTTTTGATAAAAAGCTCATTAGTTTTAGTCACAATTTTTTCGTTTTCATTTAAAACAACTTTCATCTTGTTTCAGAAACTCAAAAATAAATTAGCCGAACTTTGTTCAACAAATATACCCACATTCTTATCATTTATTTTAGTCCCTTTAGACCAAACTGACAATAAATACCAAACACAAATATAAATGCAAGTCAGAACTAAAACTAATGCTATATACACAGATGAAAGTATAGACATGGATAAAATATCACTGATTAGTTCCCTACTGGTATAAGTCTCAATTACCATCGCCAAGGAAGTTATGTTTTGGCTGCTACTGTAAGCAAGATAACTCAAAAAGTTATAAACAGATTTTAATGAAATTTCTAGGAAATTATGGCCATGGCACAAGGAAAAATGATTTGATTTTCGTGGATTTTTTTTCCAGAAATTTTTTCAAGCATTTGTTCACACTGCTGGATAGGGCATTTCCCCACATTTCTGCTAATAATTCAATGACTCGACAAATTTTGATGACATTTTTAGGAAATGTTGGCATGGCACAAGGGAAAAGTGATAAGGTTTTGTTGGTGATCTGAATCTAGATCCAGAAAATATTCACTGGGTATGCAAAGCTGGAGATTCTTTTCACATCTCTTGATTCATAACATTTTTTACGTACTTAATTTCACATACCTGTATTTTACTAGAAATATACATAATGATTTTCCTTTTTTTTAAGTAAATGTATTTTTTCTTATTATCCGCTCCAATATTCATGCCCTTAAAGCCCCTTGAATTGAAAATGCCCAGTAAGTTCTCGAGGTGAAAATGCTTTGTTTATGCCAGAGGCTAGAATAGAAAGGCCAGAATGGTTGAAGATGGCAAAAAAGCATCAGAGGGCCAATCGAAAATGTGCCCTGGGCCATCTTTGGGTCCCTCAGCCACTGTTTAGATCCGTGGTTCTCAAATGGTGTTGTGGGCAAGAGCAGAGATTGAAAAAGACCCAGTTTGGTATTTATCAATGCCAAAAATGTGTATAAAAAATTTAAAGCTTATCAATACTCAATAATTATCAGTCTCCAAGTGCATCAGTATTGAGCACCATATATATCAAACATACCAAAGCTTTTGAATGTCAACTTGAAAAAACTCAGAGATCTGAGTACTGATTTTTATTCAGGGTATGGCCTAGTATGGCCTAGACAGACAATCATGAATGACCTGCTGCTGTGGACCTGCTCGACTGCATGTGCTCTATCCTGCATCAACCATCAACAGCAATGACATCGTTTCACATAAATTCATACTTTAGATCGGTTAAACCCATTTTAATGGCAGTTTAACCAGATGCTGCTTTATTAATCAACATCAGTCCACTCCAGTTTATTATCATTGTAGATATTAATGTTAATATTAGAGTGATCTCTCTATCCGTGGTTGTTATTGATTATACATTCATAGTAACCATCTTTACAACCATATAGACACGAGGACCCTCTTGAAAATGAGGTGCCACATCTCAAGGGACTAACCTTGAACAAATCCATATTCAGCAGAGACAAAATTGATGAGAACAGATTTATGGCCTGGGTGTCCATGGGTTTGTGTCTATCATAAATTGGCTTCAGCCTGCTTTAATGTAAAGTGTCTTATGATAACACTTGTTATGAACTGGGGCTATACAAATAAAGATTGATTGATTTATTGATTGCCAGTTGTATTAGGTTAGTAGATAAAATAAGCCTGTATGGAATAATCAGACAGTGTAGCTCATGTTTAAGATGCTATTTTGTAAAGATCTGAATATGGTGTGCCTTGAGGTTTTGGCGTGCCTTGGCCAAAAAAGTTTGAAAACACTGGTTGAGATTCCCCTGATCTATCATGTTACTAAAGAGGTTGAATTTACTCAAGTACACTCATTGCACTTGTACATGAGTGATATATTAGTATTGTAATGTACTCACAGCTGAGTAAAAAATGTTTGTACCTTTTCCAAACCTGTATTTTTTATCACATTTTTCATTGCCTAACTCGACCCCGTCTTCAAGTTCATTTAAATACTGTATGTCTAGAATATTTCACTACTAAAATGTCAGATTCTGGGCTCACATTCAAGCCGAGTTCCCTTCTTCTCCTTTCTCACGCTTCACCTTATTCATAAGCTTTTGCCCGAAGACTGTTTTCAGCCAAACAAACCTGGTCTGATGAGAGTTGTTATGAATGTTCCAGACAGCTGGAGAAGTGAGAAAGTGAGAAGTGCAGTCTTTTTATATCAGCCTGCATTGCCATTCTCAGCCAGCAATGAGAAGTCCCAGTTGTGGCTTTTTTTTTTTCACTTTCCTGCACACACAAACACACACAAACACACACACAAACACACACAGGCTGCTGTCTAGTGACTGTCTCACAGACAACAGGGCCCCTCGTTAGCTCTGAAATACTGCTGTCCAATCACATCTCATTAAAATCTGGGTTTGTGTGATATAATTTTTTTTTCATAGGGAGTGGAACAGCTTGAATCACAAATTTGGACCAGTGGGAAAGTTTCCAAAGCGTGTTGATCAGATTGGCTCAACACAGACGGCTGCACTACTTCTACTTTAAACTAGTTTCCATCAGAGTATTAAAAAAAAGGAAAAGTGGACTCTGGTTTGTATTTACACTTTCCGTCCTCTTTGTTCTCCCTCTGCAGGCTTTCCCTTAACCTCCGTCGCCTTCAAGGGTTTGATATTAAAAAATCTCTTCTGCAAGTTAATCAAAAAAGAATACGAACGAGAGAGGGAGAACACAACACAATCGCATTGTTATTTTCTGCTCCGTGTCACATTCATACTGAGATTAAACTATTTCCTTTTGCAGAAACAAACACAAGCTTGTTCGCTGTGTGAGAAAATTTCCAAACCCCCCAGAGAGAATTTATTTATTTAGTTACACTCTTTTATAGTTGGCAGCACGGTGCGCCTGCCATGTCTAAATAAATTCCCCAAATTTTCATTTTTTAACAACCTGGGAGAGGAAGAAGAGTGATTTTTTTACTACAGCAGTGCAGACGTGCTTCCTCTAACAGACTCCTGTAAAAGAGCTGAAGAAAAGGTGAGTGCACTGATCTTTAGCTCAGATTTAATCTAGTCCTGTCGCCAAACCATGTTAACTTTCAATACAGCAGTGACCTTGCGTGATTGTGTTACTTTTAAGATGGTAACTAGGCCGCAAAGTTCATGGTTTCTCACAGGACCATCTGTGCCGGAGCGTTTCCTGCCACACCGTTGAGGATACTCTATTGATCTTTCAGCATCTCAGAGAGGGAGGAGGAGGAGAGGAGGGAGGGGGACTTTGTTGCCACGGCAACTCTGGTGTAGAATGTAGGTCTTTGAATTGCATTAGGATGATGTGGAGCTGCCCGAAAAGCCAGGCTTCAATCTTAATGTGAGCTGTGGACGGCGAGGAGGGACGTGAACAGATGTACGAACGGCCCAGTAATGAAAAGAGAAAGGGCAGTGCCGCCTCGCATTTCTATTTCTGGTTTACTGCTTAGTTTTAGCGACAGTGGCCTCCTAATCGATACTCAGACAACGAAGAGAGAGGACAGGGTGAGCTGGAGTTTAGGGCTGTTGTTTCTTCATGTGTCCAGCCATGCAGGAGTGCATCGTCTGGCAGGGGACGTGGGAACCTGGACACCAACATATTTAGTTAGGAACAGCTTATTTTAACTCCAAGACACCTTCAGGGTGAAATCGTAAAAAAAAATCATGTATATATTTTTTTTAATTTTGAATTTCTATTGGCTGTACTCACACCAGGGACACTGATTCATGCCAGGCCTAAGAATGATTGCTCCCCTAACGTGAGAGCGCTCATTATCTGACTGAATCTCACTTCAGCCCGATTAGGTCACCCAGACCACATGACACACTGGGAAAACACAAACACGAATGAAACTGTGCTATTTATGAGTCATATTCAGAGTTACATATAACTCATGGTGTTAGTGTTGTTCCTTCTTTCTCAACTTTCTGTTTTTGATCGTTGCATTTTTACGCATCAACATTAATCCTCACATACAGTTCACATGGATCATCCAATGTCATAACTGAATTTTGGGTGGCACACACCACAAAATCATCCATCCATCCATTATCTATGCTGCTAATTCCTTTCAAGGTTGCTTGCTGAAGCTGGATGAGAGGTGGGATACACCCTGAAACAACCACCAGCCAATCGTAGGGCCACACAGAGAGACAGACAACCATTAACCATGTTTTTGGTCTGTGGAAGGATGCAGGAGTGCACAGAGAACTCACTCATGCACAGGGAGAACATGCAAACTCTATAGGAGTGGCGAATAATATAAGAAAATAGGTCACACAGTTTATATTTTCAAGTTTAAAATTCTCCTGTGCTTTTGGTGGCATGCAAATTCCATCGTCCTTTGTCACTGCTGTAATAATTATACATTAAAATGATTTAATGGCTATGTTGCAGCACAGCCTACATGCTAACACACAAATAAATGTATGTTCGTAAACTGTTTGAATTAGATATTTGCTAAAAGTGACAGCCCTAAAGCTATTTAGGTTTGACCTTGGCTAAGGATTTACACAGCTGAACCTAAGTAGAACTGCAGGGAGATGGAGTTTGATGATTTTCATGATTCACTAACTTTTATGTATACCAAATAATAAAGATGAACTTGAAAAACAAACCAGCAGGAGTTGTGCATATCTGGAATGATTTTTTTTAACACATTTTGGGAAAGAACTTGCAATCTAACATTTCTATTGTAAATAAAACTGACTCTGACTTTCATGTATTTACAATTCAACTTCTTTTAATATTTCCTGCCCTTTAAGGTCATACATTTCCTCTGTGATCTTTCCTTGTTTTTCTTTTTGCTAGTGGAGAATTAACTTGGATGTACTTTATATTAATATGTATTTGTTTCTTTATCAGGCTCACATGCTAATGAAATTTTGTGTGACCTGGAGGGTGCAGGCTGAGGATGTGACATCTTTCTGTTGATTTTGTCCTCACTAATTTGTTTGTATAATGTCACTGACTCAGTGCTTTAAGATGAAAATTAATAACAACATTTTTAATATTAAGAGTACTTTCTTATGATAGCATACAGTACGTTCATTGTTGTGGGTAAACTGAGCTATTTGTCCAAATTACTGAGCTTGGTCATAAGCCTTAAACATTTGTATATTAGGCTGATCTTTATTGTTTATTTGGCAAAATTCAAGTAAGACCGTAGTTTGATCTTCATGTTGCTGGCAGAAGGACACGTAGGCTGTGCCATGTCTCAAAATAGTGCCTAATCAAAGCAGCTTGGTCGAAGGAGAAAAAGGGGATGGAAACAAACTGTTTGTAGCATGTGGTGAACCAACGCTGTTTGTTGGCTTGTTTTCTCCACAATTCTTTTAATTACGCAGAGAGTTTGGCAACATGTACAGCAACGTATAGCATTAGCATGTGTCCTGAGATTTCTGACCAGAGAGAGAACTGAGCTATGTCACTGTGGCACATGTTCATGCCGTGTACCTCACACAACCCCATCTCAAAAAACCCGAACTATCCCTTTAACTTTTGTTGTTAAGATTGTCAGTTGAAAGAGGCTGTTCTGAACAAATTGTCGAATATTTAACTCTCTGGGATCACCCATAAAGCTTAAAAAATGAAGCAGTCAAAGCTTCCAAAATCTGAGAGCATTAGAAGCTGATTCTCTGGTGCTCCTACAAGAAAACTTGCTTTGCAAACTTTAATTAAACTTGATCCCTGTTTACTTTTGAGCATTGTGAGGTGAGCTCTAGAACTCATTATGATTGAAATGTGAAGAACTGGGAGCCCGTAAGCCACCCAGGAATGACTCTGACATTCAACACCATATTCAGATTTCGCTAAATTTGGATCCATCCCACAAACCTGAAATCCGCCGAGCTTCCTTTGACATTTGTTGCCCTTGGCTACAAAAGGTTGAATTAACAAGACCTGAATGGTTGAAAAAGCCCCGCAGGCCGGCAGAAACAACCCTGAATATGAGATCTGAGCGGCATATATTAGAAAATCTGGATCAACTTTCAGCCAACGATCAGACGTGACGACTCAAAAAAGCTAAATTTCATTATAATTCCCTGGAGCGTTAAGGCATTGTTCGAGTGTGCAGGACTCAATTATCATGGCAAATAAATCAGGAGGAAGATACAAAGATGAATTTGTTTAACGGCCACATCATTTCTCTCCAACGTTTCTATTTATTTCTGAGATTTATACAAACATCTGCTGTAAATAGTTGAATTAAAATCTGCTTATTTCCTCTATACGACTATAAAGTAGTTTTAAATTGTTATCTGAAGACACGTCAGCCTCACTCGACAGCTAAGTAACGCTCAGATGACTGATGACTCTCATCTATATTAAATCTGTATAGAGGTGTGTTTGAGTGGGCGGGAAAACAAGCATGAATATAAAGAAGTCGATTTAGATGCTGGAGGGAGTGTGAGATAACAGGCTGATGGTTTTCGCACAGCAGTGGTTCTCGGGGGGGGCGGGATGTCTGTGTGTAACATCACGTGTTTGTCTTCAGAGGAGACAGGTACACCGTGTAGAGGAGGTCAAATACCTGCTCCAGACACAGGAGGGAGATTTTACTCCTGATGTTGGTTATGCTTAATTTGCATGGCGGATGAAAAACAAAGCAGCAAAAACGAATTTCATGTATAGATAAATAAATACAATAACCCTTTTTATATCTGCTTTTCGCAAAAATGCCACAACGAAGCTCAGTCATCTTTGCACCTCCACACATTCTCATTACTTCCAATATATTTACAGTATATTTGTCTTTATATGTACAGTATATGTAAAGACCAAGACATGACGCACAATAGCAAATACAAAAGGACTTATAGATAAACCCAAAAACAAACCAAAACCACAATCACAACAACAAGATGCAATTACAGGTAACAAATGAAGAGCACAACATCATATAAAAGCAAAACACACTGTAAATTAAAAAAAAATTACAACACATAATAACACAATGACAAATAAAACACAACAAACATTAAAAGGCATGGGAAACACAAAAACACAATTATAAAAAACAAAACACAACAACAGATAAAAAAAGACACATATGAAAACCCAACAAAACAAACTCACAACTCCAGAAGACAACCAAATATATAAAGAAATGAAAATGAACCTCAATTAAAAAAAATACAAGACATTATACAACAACACATAAAACATAAAAACAAAATGACACAACCCCCCGCCACAAAATGTAAAGAACACAACAATTACGAAAAAAAAATAAAAAAAGGAAAACAAGATGGTAGTCAAAATACAAACCAAAAACAAAAACAAAAACACCATGACAATTCAGAAAAAACATTAACATAGCAAAGAACAGATAGGCCTTGTGTTGTGTTTTCTTATTTGTTGTTGTTTTGTTGAGTAGCTAGTTTCCTGTTCTGTTGCTTTTTTATTATTGTTTTTTTTTATTTGTTGATTTTTTTTTGGTTTTGTTCTTAGTATTTTTATATGTTGTGCTATTTGATTTGTTGTTGTGATTTTCTTTGTTGCTTTTTTGTTGATGTGTTTTTTGAAGGTTAATGTGTTCTGTTTGTGTTGTGATTATTGTTGCTGTTATGTTGCGTGTCAGGATCACCATACAGTTGTGTTTCAGAGGTATGAAAGCACTCGGTACTTCACTTTCACCCCTAATAAACAGCTTTATTCAGGATAAGGATCATTTTATTTCCTCTAAACAATTGCTGTTGTGGTTATTTTCTTATTTCCTACAGACTGTAAACTTAACTAATTGTAGCTGACAGAAATGATGGGTTGATAAATTAGTGATAACCAGTAAAAGACTTTCAAAACATTAATGATTAATTCATTATTCAAGTCAGTTTTGAAGTTAAAAAAAAAAAAAAAAAAAAAAGGGCTGATTTTCTGTTCAAGCTCTGAAACTTCAGAGTTTGTGGATTTGATTAATAATATTATGCTCATAGATCTCTGTTAATGGATCTCTGGTTGGGTCGGGTCATGGAGTTCTTTCAGTGAGTTGCTAATGCGTGTCTGGAGAAATGATTATTGTGGCAAAAGGTCAAAGATGTACAAACCCCCGAAGCAGACATACATGGTATTTCTATAAATTCTATATCGCCATGACAACATCTGAACGTCTGAATGCAAAACACACTAAAGGGCACAAAAGCTCTCTGATTATCTACATCACCAAGAGATGAAGATATGTTTGCTGACGCACGATGGCCGACACGTGTACCCAGCGTTGTTTCAGGGCGTTTGTCGTGCACGCCATCTAGAATCAGCAGACGAGAGCTGCAGCGTCGACATAACTGGTGGGATCAGTGTAGAGGAATGGCAGTGTCAATACAAGCAAAAGGAGCAGCTAAAACATGAAGATTAGAAGACAAACTAAAAAAAGGCCACATAAAGGGCTGTTAATCTGACTGATGAAAGATGAATTCTCTTTTTGAAGTCAGGCTTTTAAAAAAAAAAAAAAAATAATAATAACTTCGGTGTATTGGTTCAACTCGTGACTGTGCTACCGTTTTTTATACATTGATAAAACGCACTTCACACTTTAGAGCAGGGGTCATCAGTCTTTTTAAGCCTGAGAGCTACACTAAAGATGAGGAGTATGATAGAGGGCTACTTGCTTGTTTAGTGTTCTTCAGTAATAAAAATTTAATAGTTTAACAAAAAATAATAAATATTATGCATTTGATAGGCTACGTAATAATTTTTTTTTTACTACAGATTGCTACATTATATGAGAAAAATAAACTTGCATGTATCTTCAATTATTTATTTTTCTGTCGGCATCAGTGTAAACTTTGACCCCATGCAGGTCAAAGTTTAGGAAAATTAGGTGGTTTTAAAATCTAATGCACATTACATTTGTTATTTTTGTGTTTATTTAGTGTGATTTATTAGCAAAACATACAACTGAAATTAAAAAAAAAATGTCTATTTATTTCAAGTTGTGTGATGGTAGCTTGTGTTATGTTTAGGGCTACCAGGTGCTCTCAGGCACCTTGTTAGGTACCCCTGCCTTAGACCATAACAAAAAGACAGTTACGATGCACGGAGGAAAAATACCATAAACAAAGTTCAGATGGTGCTGACGATGAAGTCAGACCACTGGTTATTAGTTACTAACGCATATCTGACAATGGCATTGATTATTAGTGTTTACTTAATCAGTTTTAATCTTATAATCAACATAATTGCCGCCATGTTTGAAGTTTACTTCTCACAGAACAGCCTAAGGTTTTTGTATGCCCTCTAGTGGTGTCCTCCAGTAATGCATCACATACAGGGGCGGACAGTAACAAGGTAGATTTACTTGAGCACTGTACTTAAGTATATTTTTGGAGTATCTGCACTTAACTTGAGTATCATTTTTCTGGAAACTTATGACTTGAGAGACAAATATTGTACTTTTAACTTCACTACATTTCTATGAAGGGTCTTGTTACTCGTTACTTTTAAGTGCAGCTTTCAAGCCAGCGTATTAAATTTCTTTTCTCTTCTAAAATGAGATCTGCGTGTGGCGATGGCATACCTGTACCTCAGATCAGGCAGGTAAACGTTGAGCTAACGTTGCTCAGATAACGGTTTGTCTTGACAGTAATGATGGCTACAGCAGATACAGGTGACGAATCCACACAAGAGCACCCATGGCTATATCTGAAGTCCACGTTCAGATCGTCAAAATGAAGAATGATTCCTATTGTTTTAAATGCAGAAATGGTTGTCCTTTTGTAGATTCAATTCAGTTGGTTGTTTCAGTCATTAGGTTTTGTAAATTCATTTTGGCAACAACACAATAACGTGTTGACATCAAAGCAAAAATGTACTTTTAATACTTAAGTATTTTCAAAAGCAGGTACTCCAGTACTTTAACTTAAGTAAAAATTTGACTGAACAACTTTCACTTGTATTGCAGTAATATTTGACCAGGACTACAAGTAATGCAGTTGAGTACTTTTTTCACCACTGATAAAACACAGGCAAGCGTGTGAACTAATATGATCATGACGCCAAAAGATGCAAGAGAAAAACTGCAAGAATACTTTTGGTTTAACTCATAGGTCAGTCCTGTAGGTACATAATGTGTAACAGAGCAGAGAGACAGGCTTGATGTCAGGGAACAACATCACTTTTTCTCTGATTGAACTCAATTTCAGTCATTTTTCAAGACCTCAAGAATTTAGAGAGTGATGAACTGACTCAACATCAGGGCAAAATTAACCTTGTTACTCTCAGATGATGATGAAATGGGCCAAGATCTCAGGAAAACAACATGAAACAATCCAGTTTGCTCTATCAAGGTGCTTCATGGTGACTGCCAAGTGGAAATCAGATCAAATCAAATAAAACAATGATAAAAACACTGAGCACAGGATAAAACTGACCTGGATAGATGAGAACCAATATAGAAAACATCTCATCACAGCACTGCAAAAACTCAGATCTTAGCAAGTTTATTTGTTTAATTTCAAGTCAAAAATATCCACAATATTTACTAAAATGTTATATTCATTCGGTGAGTCCAGATGAATATCTCATTACAAGGAATAAAAAACAAAAATAAAATACTGAATAGTTTGTAATTATCAGAAAAATCAGCCAATGAATTTGTCCTACAAATTTGGAAGATATTTAACTTCTTACAAGCAATTCAGGGTTTATTTTTGTTTTTAAATACTGAAATAAGACACATAGTTGGACATTTCAGGGAATTCTGGCTTATAATAAGTCTTGTGAGATTTTTAGAATTGAAATTGGATGAATAAACTCCCTTAGATTTGAGTTTCTGCAGTGAGAAACAAACCACTAAAATGCACGAATGTGTGTCTGCTTAAGACTTCCATACCAATGAAAGTATGTTGCCATTAAATTTCCTGTGGATCACTGCTGTGAATCTGAATGAGGATGAGGATCTTAATGCACCAAAGGGGAAAAATCACACATCACGTTGACACACATTACAAGCAGTATTTTGCATAAGGCGTGCACACGTGACAACATACATAACACACAGGGGTGCAAACCCAGACACAGGAGAGAACACAGAGAAACACAAATACATATCTGCATATCCATGTTTCTACATACAAAGACAGAGACAAACAAAGGACGATGGCAGTGAACACCCAAGGAGAGAAACAAAGAGCAGAATGAATTAACTTAGTTTTCAGGGTTGAACAGGCTGCGGAAATGTGTGTTTGTCCAAAACATACCGACTAAAGAAACAAACTGCTGCTTTTTAAAATGTTCTCATGATTCCTTGAATAATCAGCAGCTTAATGAAAAGTGACTCAAAGTAAAAGCTTGGAAAGTGTCATAAACAATGCAGGAGGAAGCAGATGAGAGAGACGCTGTTTTCAAAGAGCTTGTCCCGTATTTGACTGTCAAACACCTTCCTGCTGCTGCATTTTTAACACACAGCTTCAGTTATCACTTTAAACAGGAGAAGCCTCTGTACAGGACCACGATGCATCTTCTCAACTGCGCTGATAAAGCCTTTGAAATCAGTGGTCCATCTTTTATTGAAGAGAAAAAGAGAACCAGTGGGTTTCTCTCCTGTGTACTTACACCCACATAATGTTTGACAATTTAATGAGGAGGCCCATCAGTTCTTTGGAATATGAAACAATACATAAAGGTAACTGGTATGATGGCAGGAATAACAGATACTGTCATCAACAACCCAATCTATTCAATCAACCAGCTAGCATCTCATGAATAATCAATCTCTGCTAGAATGACTGTTAACGATCTGTGGCACCATTCATTCAAGCTCAAATAAGAGCTCGATCACAGAGATGCATCACTCAAGCTGGGAAAAAAGGTGGAGAGGGTTTGCATCCACACTAGAGTTTAGATTGGCCCAAAATATCTATCCCAACCCTACCAAAGCCCATGGATGCTCTGTCCAAGCCTGGCCTGGCTCGTCCCTATATTTAAAGGCCTGAGCCTATCTAACCAGTTTCATTTTAATGTTTAGGCTTTAATAATGGAGGCTTGTTAAATAGCAGGAACCCATTCTGGAGAGGAACACATCACAGAGGCATGTTGTGCAACCAAACAAGTTGTAGTTGCTCCGACTTCCCCGCACTGGGGCAGCTTTAATTCTCCAGAATAAAATTTTTCTTTTTATATCCTCAAACTCCTTGGTGAAGCGTTCAGGGTACATTCCACCGGTAGGAGGTGTTAGGGAAGAACAAGGACACGCCGTGGGGACTATGTCTCTCCGCTGGGCCTGGGAATGCCTTGGGATCCCCGGGAAGAGCTGGACAAAGTGGGCAGGGAGAAGGAAGTCTGGGCTTCTCCTGCTTATGCTGCTGCCCCCCCAACCCAACCATGGATAAATGGAGGAACACAGTACGGTACAGTACACCCTCAAGCTCTATTTTCTTAGGAATCTGTGTGATGATCTGCTATACAAGTGATGCATGAAGCTTGGAGAAGTCAAAGGAAGATGCACCAAGCACGGGAATTAATTTGTTGAAGCCTTACAATGTGAAGTTCTTTGTGTTGATGAGTACTCGACTCTATGGCTCATCAATAATCTCTCTGTAAGCCAAGAAAAGTTTCTACCCTGGTGTTGAAAGTGAAAATAAATCATTTCACTCACTGGAATAAATGTGACGATAGACTCCTACACACTGTCTAAATGACAAACGAAGTGATAAAGGTCTGAGATGGTAACGTTGCAAATAAATAACTTTTCTTGCACTTTAGACAGTGTGAGGGAGTCTATCTTCACCTTTAAATGGACTTTTGGTCTCTTACACACCTGTCTCTTGAATTAGATTCGCAAATTATTTCCATATTTTTACTCACTGGAATAAACAAATGCTGCTTGATCTCCTCAAATCCCCCTTTCCTTGCTCCTTGTCCGTATTGGTGCAAGCAACTGTGTGGCGGGTCCTGCAGCCTCGTGCTGCATTGCGAAACTAGAAGTCAGATGGATAGCACAACAGAAAATAAACCATTTGTCTGATATGATTTTAAAGTTTAAGATGAGGCATTAATATTAATCTAAGCCTGGGTTATAGTTTAATAATTCACCTTTATTATGACATATTTACTTCTTGTATCTTGAGTTGGTCTTTTGTGTTTTAGTGTTTAACTAGAAAACAGAAGCAATTTGAAGTGTTACCTTGAGGCTGAAGAAGCTGCACTGATGAGCTCCAACAAAAAAACATGAAGGTGCATGTAAAAATTTTAATCAGTTAAATTTGAGGGTCCGGATGAAATAAACACAATGTAGGTGGGTGAGAGAGAAGAGGGAAAGATTAAGAGGGTATGGGATTAGAGAATCAAATAATTTGGGGTATTTTAAACATCTAAATAACCCATAACCTTATTCTGAAGTTCCAGTTCTCCTTATGCTGCTGTCCGATCACTGCGTGTGCCAGCTGCCAGCCTTTCAGCCTCACAGGAGCATGCCTCACCCCTTTGCAGTAAACTGGCACATTAACACTGTGAACACTGTGGAAATCCTGCTTTTGAAATGTTATACCAGCAAACCCTGGTTCAGAGCTGGATATTTTGTTGGTTAAAATCATGTTGTCAACTTTGGAAAAGACTTTATCACACTGATACTGCTACTGACATCAGGGAATTTATGGGTAGGTTGCGGTTCCAAGATGTGCAGGTATGGGTTGGAGAAATTGGACCTCTGCTGGACTTGACTTACACTGGCAATCAAGACAATGTTTTACCCTTTTATTGGTATAAATACTGAATTAAGTCTGCTTTTTCTGGAAAAGTACGAAAAAGTGTAGTTTTAGCTGAAAACAAGAGATTCACCCTGGACTGATCTCTTCCTTGATTAGCCATTTATTTCTTTATTTTATATACCTAATGTTCAATACCTTCACATCATTTTGTGGTGTTTTGCTTTTACTCAAATGTTGACAGCAAAAAGTGAAGGGAAATTAAGTGTCAAGGATGGATGATAATCTAAAACGGTAAAGTTCAGTCTATACTGTAAATCCAATCTAATCAAGAACTTTACAATGTAGACCTGCTGTGGAAATTTTGTAACCAAATAACAGAAATGTACCTTTTTTCCCCTCTGTGGAAAAAAAATTTTTAGGCTACATTTAGTGCAACTCTTGGTTCTAGGAAATTATGACTCACTCCCTGAGACCGAAGAAACTGACTTTTTAAAAAGATATATATCAAAAATTTTCAACAGCAAAAGCAATTACAGGTGGCACCTTCTGCAGTTACATTAAAAGTTAGCCAAAGCTCAGGAATTTCTTGAATGTGACATTGAGCACAGATAATCCAAACAATGTAAGAATCTGTCCTTACCTCAGAAAAGCATCTACAGGAGTGAGGAGACGGTAAGGATATTTTCTGGACATGACTTTGTCTGGAAAGCGTAAACGCCAATTAGACGGTGCTGCAGTGAACTGCTCGCTGCCCTTGTGTGACTCATGTCAGGCTGCAGGCATAATTATTGACAGGCTGAGTTCATCGGTCTCAGCTCTGTCTGCAGCAGTGGACGCCTTAACCAAGGCTACGAGGCCCCCAGGGGATTTCTGGTCGCATCTCATCACTGGGGATGGGAGGTGTTTTTGTCAGGAGGAGGGAGCATTTGCATATTATAATTACGCCTGCATGCAAAGATGCCCTCCTGAATTACATCCCATCTGAAACTTCATTGAGGAAGTGCTGAGAAACACAAACTGTTGCAGCTCCATAAACTTTGAATGTGGGAGCTTCTGTGGACAAGACAGACAACATCAGGATTACACTGAAGCTGCTTTGGTAAAGTCATGCACGTCCTTTTTTTGATTGATTGTTACCCTTTTCCTGCTGCCTGTGCTGAATACATCCCCTCAAAGACATAATCATCCTGCATAGGTCTACCTCAGAGTCGGATCACTGCAATGCGGAAAGTGTGTCGACAAAAAGGATTTTAAAGTCAAAAGCATCAGTTTGTAAAAGTTTCCACACAATCTCCTTGAAAATAACCTCCAAAATAATGAGTAACAAACTTTCATACATTAAAAAAATCCACTGAGAGTAACGTGGAGGTTAGATTGAGCAATTAATGTGGAGCTCACAAAATATCTAATTCAAACAGTGGTATTGAAACTCAGGGACATAACAATTTATTTTAAATGAACAGTAGCAGAAATAATAATTTTGTTTTATAACTTAAAAAGGATTTAAAAAAGTAAAAACGTTCTACATTGACATTTTTCAATTCTCAATCCATTCAAAAGGCTGGATATAAAAATCACACACTCATTATTTTTACAGTCAAAATTACTCAAAGTTTTAGATTTAGAAGAAATTCCAGTAGAACAGAGTTACAGCAAAATAAAGTCGGTGTTCCCTGAAAGGGGAATGGAGTTTTAATTTTCAGGAGGAATATTAACTTCAAATGTCAGAATGTTAACACAATAAATACAAGTTTTTGTTTTTCTATTTGTGGAATGAAATGGAAACAGTCCGAAGCTCAAGCATCATCCAAACAAGAGCCAATCTAAAAACAGATGAAGAGAAACAATTTCCACAAGATACAGGAATGAAGGACTTTGACGATCACAAAATGGTCAACACTTATCTATGTTGTTATTTGTTGTGCACATAATTAAAGATCTGAAAGATTTTGGACATTTTGAATTTAATAACCTGCTTTGCGACTGGAGATGTAATTTATGATGAACTTTTTGAAACTGAAGTTTTGAATTGAAGGATTGATGTTGGACAATTTAGGATTCTTTGATTGAACACTTTTTTCAGTGCAAGACAAACTTCATTTCAATTTTCTTTTGTAGCATGATTTTCATTTAGCACCAGGCCTAAACCCTGAGATTTCTTATTTTTATAAACGGCAGATTTACCCATCTGTCTGGCACCCGATTTAGATCTAGAGAACATGCATCTATGAGCTCTCATTGTGAGGGAGGTGATTTTTCATATTGCACCTATTTTTCTTTCATTGAGGATTTCCAGTTTTGGAAATGCAGAGTCACTATTGGTCAGACGGCCTTAAGTCCCGCCCCAACATGGCCTCTCTGTCTGTGAGGAAGTCGAGCTAAAATTCGGTTGATATAATGTGCAGTATTACATTCAAGGGCATCAACAGCGTTCGTACAATTATTTTACAATCTGTGGTCTGAAGTCCCTACCTGTTGATACAAGATGCTGGTCTTAAGCTTGCTATCAGTATCACTAAAACTAATAACAATGTTCCTTTGTTACCCAAAGAAACAAAGAAAATCTAAGTGTCTAAGTAGTGACGAAGGGTAAAGTCCAAAAAAGTTGACATATCCTGTAAAACTAGCATTCTGTTAGAAAAAAGCACCTATACCCTTAAAAATTACTGCTGAAGGACAACAACATAAAGTGTCCTACTAAAAAAGATGATGGCAGAGGAAGACATCAGCCAAGATCAAGAAGTAGTTCAAATGGGCACCAAATCAACCCAAATACTGACTTTAATCAACATCTATTGATTATCTCAGTATGCAGATGATTAATTGATATCCATCGACTCACTTAGACATGAGTTCATTCATCTCATCAGTTTTGAAAATTTGAAAGAGTTTGTTTTCAGCCTTTGGGTCAATCATAAACAATGAAATTCCCCAGCAGACAACACATTACAGTCTTGGCAATTAAATGTACATTAATATGTTTAATATACATCATCATCTGAGCTCACTGTAGGCTAAATCAATACAATATATTCAATAACAGCAAAAATGCAACATTGTGCATCCCTAAATGAAATAATTTAAATGCTTTGCCACAAGGTGCACCATATCTTCAAATTAGAGTGAGTATTTATCTTATCCAAAAGCATAATCATGTCATGATATGATCCTAAAATGTTGCAAACCAGTTGAATAATTAGATGGTAAAATATGTTAATTTACAGAAATGGATAGGGGGTGATTTTTTATGTGAAGTGATTGATTCATGCTTTTAAAGTCTCACTGCTACAGCTGAACAGAGCCTCTTTCACTGTACATACACTGAATCTCACACTAAAACAGTCTCATTAATCATGAGTACCATACAACTCATAATGGAGTTATTAGATTTGGTGTTGTTCCAGTCAATCCACTTTCTGCACAAATTGCCTCTGCAACTGTGTGAAACAACCTCGGACTCCTTTTCCATCTGCCTGCTGTCACAATTAATAGAATAAACAGGACAATGCACTGCCCTCTTGCTGACAATGGCCACTTGCTTATTTTAGATTTGCTCTGAGAGGTTTTGCAGAGCTCAACACTCGGGAGGAAGGCGCCTGTTAGAGTTTGCACTTTGGATTGAGGACACTGCAGCAGTTATGATGAAGTAAATAATGTTAACCGTGCTCTCTCATTTTGTCAGAGGTGAAAGAAAAGGAAGATCTTTGAGTAAAAATAGCAATGTCAAGATTTAAAAATAGATTTAGTCATCAAAATGTCACCTGATTAAACATCCATCAGTCCATCTATTAGCTTATCCTCCGAGGATCTAAAGAGGCAGGAGCCAGTCCAAGCTGACATTGAACAAGAGGCGGAGTAAACCCTGGACAGGTCGCCTGTCAATCACGCGGCTGACTCATGGAGGCAGACGACCGTCCGTGCTCGCACTCACAGCTACAGGCAATCTAAAGCCACCAATTAATCTGAGAGTGCGGGGGAGCAGGATTGTCAGGAGAAGACTTGAGTAAGTGTGCGGATAATGTAACTATATCAGGGTGGTGAAAATAGAATTATTTCCCAATGGTACTTAGTGAAGTCGAAGACATTTACTGATCTAGAGATTAAATTTACAGGGTGATTAAAATTATGCTTTTATTCCCAACAAGACTGCACCAGTGATGCTTCTTTAGGACACGTGTAAGTCCACATACTCACATTAAGATACCAAATACAAATATGATACTTAACTACAGTCTGCTGTATTTTCATTAAAGTTCTTAACACCTCCTCTCAAAGTGAAGCAGTAAAGTCTGCTCTTATTTCTTAATCACCACACAGCAGACATGACTCTTTTATTACCTTGCTGTTTAAATAATAAAAGGCAGACTTCACTTATTTAAAGTACAATGTTGATGGTGAATGAGCACAAGTGATAAAATAGATGATATCAGCTTTTTTAAGAGGCAGTTTAGTATCAGTAATCAAACTAATTAGATAGACAGAAGGACAGATAAACAGACAGGAAGGAAGATAGACAGATAGATAGATAGATAGATAGATAGATAGATAGATAGATAGATAGATAGAATGGATCGAGAGATGGATGATAGATAGGCGCTTCGACCACTACTAATCTGGACTAAAGTTAAATACAGGCCTAGTGTTAATTTTGTCAGCACTTTTTAGTTCAGTATTAGTTAGCCTTTGCCTAAAATATCTTTTAGTTTTAGTCATAATTTAGTCATCAAAATTGTTCTAATTTTATTCTAGTTTTAGTTGAGGAAATTTCACAACATTTTAGTCGACGAAATCTACTGTAAATTTAGTCAACTAAAATATGAAGTCTAAAGAGTAAAGCATTTTTTATGTTTCCTTGAATTTCTGAAGTCATGTTTTACACTTGGATCCCACCACCATGCAGCTAAGGCAGTTGTGATTAGATGTCCCTCTTAACTCATCCAACCTTTCCACACAACCAAAGTAGCTGTGATTGGATATATTCCTAACTTGTCTGATGAAAATGTTGGTTAATTTAGTTTTAGTTTTAGTCCATGTGCACTTGTTTTTTTAGTTATAGTCTAGTTTTTGTAAGGAGAAAAAAGGTTGTTGATGAAAACTATGAAAAAAAATTAGCACCATACAGACCTTTATTGCCAGACAACCCAGCTTTTATACTTGTTTTACATTTAAGCAGTGTGGAACTTTTTCAGGTTTAGCAACAAGTACAGCTGAATATTGTCTCTATAAAAATGATGGGACACTTCTTCAAAAGTTCTAATAAGATGCCCTAAAGGCAGCAGATACTCAGACACAACAGAAGGCCCAGGAGGGAGCCCCGTGGGACACCACAAGACAGGACACTGGAAATGTTCTGCCAGACAGATAAGATAAAAACCAATCAAGAGCAGCCCCTGAGACTCCCACCCACTGTGTGAGCCTCTTGATCCACTCTCTGTGCTCAGCAGTGTCAAATACTGCACTGAGGTCTAGAAGGACGAACACTGAACAATGTCCTGCATCTGCCTGCAGGAGCAAATCATTAGAGACCCTGAGGAGAGCAGTTTCTGTCGAATGACGGATTGACCAAGCCTTAAAAGCCCAGCAGAAGTTGTTAGGGGAGGGGGCTCTGATTGGTGGGTCAATGGACAGCACTTAACAGTTCATTCCTGCCTTTGAGTGTCATGTGGATGAAGACGTTTCTGAAAATTTGACATGTGTGGATATGTTTTGGAAGAAAGGAGGTGAACCTTCATTTTGAAAATCCCAGCCTACATATGAACGAGGCCATGGAAAAACATAAGGACGTGGAAAATCCTCCTTTGTGGCTGTTGGGTCTCCGCCTGATTTTGCTCCTTTTAGCTGTGATTTCAGGAGGTAGAGTGTCCTGACATAAACAAACGTCCTGACAATATAAAGCCAGTCTGTGGCTCTTTTCTTTGTATAGTTTCCCTGACACCTTCCAAGAGAATGCCCAAGTACAGTCGACATGCGTCAGAAAGAGAAGAAATGCAGCAACAAACAAGCCACGATAAAAGAGGACAGACACAGATTCTGAATGACACCCAGCTTATGGGATTTCTATTTCTAGCTCAGGTTATTTTGAAACCCAGTGACAGTTTGCCTTTTACACATGCTGCAGTGCGATCGTCTGTATGTTGTATCTGCGTGTTCCCATGAGGCGACAGTCTGGTTTGTCCTCTGTCTATCTAAACTCCACAGATTGTTTTAATTTGAACAATATCTCCTTGTTACTGAGCATCGTGGAGCCATGCCCTCCTTGCTGAGTAGACTGAATAGATACTCTCAATCGGGGCCTTATGGTGCTCGCTGCTGAGGAATCCTCCTCCCAAGGCTCCTATACTGCATTGATCCTGCTCTGTACGTACCCTCACAAGGTATTATGTATGCCTGTTATGTGCTCCGGTGCTACAGCAGACTAAAGCGCTGATTTACACTGCGGAGAGAAGAGGAATCAAATAACCTGAGGAGAAAACGGTCCCTGTATTCATCTAACAACAATGGGGCCGTGCACTGATCCATCATTAATGAAAGCTTGTGTCATTTCTTGAAGGTGGATTACTGACCAGCTTGTTCTATAAGAAAGGCATTATGTCTGAATAACTGGGGACCATCTGTTAATTACACAGCAGAATTAAGAATAAACAATTGCTTTAAATAGGCCAGAGTAAGGCACAGATTTGGATTATCATTCAAGCTAATGCAGGAATACACAAACACCCACTTCTACAGCTCTACTGTGTTTTATCATCATGGATAAAGCTGTGGAAATTTGCAATACAGCTATTTTTGTTTTAATCATGAAATGTTAGTGTTACTCTAAACCACTGAAGCCCAAATCCGAACCAGAATCATAATTGGTATCTGGTGCCAAGTACATTTTCACATACAAGGATTTTAACTTGATTGTGCAAAAACAATCAACATACAATTAGAACAGAATAAAAACTAAAAAAACACTCCAAGAACGCAGACCTCCGCTAAGCAGCTCAGTTACGGCAGTGGCTTTTCACGTGCTGATCTACCAGGCTATTGTTAGCCGCTGTGTTAGCCGAAACTGGGAAATGTAGTGACATAGGCTTGAAGAACATTGACGTCAGTTTGCAAATAAACTACAATTCCCTGAATGCCGTTAATGAATGGGATTTGCCATTATAAACTGAAATGTTTTATGTGACATCAATCTGGATCAGATCAGCATCAAAATGTAATGGCTTCTTCCTTGGACCAAACCACACCTCTTGTAAAAAATTTCATTTAAATCCATCCAGTTGTTTTTGCTTAATCTTGCTAACAGGCAAACAGATGTTGGCAAAAACAAAACCTCCTTGGCGGAGGTAATAAGGGTCAGGAAAAATAAAATAAAGCATAAAAAATAGGTTAAAACTTATGCAAAATATACAATAGGCACAAAAAAGAACAAAAACACAACCCAACAATATATACAGAAGTCGTGGTGAAGGAGCTGTACAGGTGCGCGCTGAACTTTTGACAGTATAAATATGACATAAATATAGATACAGTGTGCAAGCGTCCAGTGTGCAAAGGGTGAAATCTCATTAACTATTGGACTTGGATTATCATTGGTCACAACTTACTATTTTTCTAACATTTATCTCCCTCCAGAATAGTGACATTAAGTTTAATTTGTTAGAATCAGAATCAGAATAGTTTTTTCTTAGTTGTTTTCTCAAGTACAAGGGAAGTAAAAAATAAAAACAAACACTAATCCAAGTTCTACCTCACATTAAAGACCTACTATATGACCTCAACGTCCAAAAATGATGGCATAGCTCGTTCTGATCCCTCAGTCATCACCTGATCCTTTAGTCTGCTGAGTTGTGTTGGATCCACAACACAAAGGGCTGTTTTCATTCTATTTGGGGAGTTGGTGCTTTTACTTCTATCAAGTGTTATTATTTACTCTAAACTATATAACACCCAACAGTGTGACTTTTGATTAACTCTTCTATGTAGTGTTAGGAATGCACTCACTCATAGTTTATTTTTTAACTACTTAAGTGTTATCTCTATATTAACACTGTAACGTGTAAATATTGCTGTATTAATTAATTGGTAAAAATAGCTGGAAAAAGGTTACCATGAGGAGGGGAGTTTGTTTTTAGAGTTTGACAAACTTTTGTATCTTAAAGGAAGAACTCAAACCATCTTTTGATTTGCTGTTTGGTTTGTTTACATCCATGATTGTCTGATATGCCGACATTCTGTGCACCTACTGGTGACGTTTCTGACACAATAAAACAAACTATAGAAGGCAGGACAAAAATTAAACCAGCAAGTCCTGAGGCATCCTTGGTTTGATTTTGACTGTTGCTCACCATGATTTACTACGTGTGATGATAACACAGAGGGTTTTCAAAATTCTGTCAGCACAAATCATGCTTAAGCCTGGTCCTGGCAGTAATGTAAGCTACCAAACCCAAGTATCTTCTGCAGCTATGAATCTAAATCATACAACTTGACTGCTTTGACTAATTCAATAATTAATCATAAGAAGCACCTGTGCCAAAGTGCTTAGATTTGCATGTGGGGGCTGAAGTCTATAACTGAGTCTCCCTCCCTGCAGCCAGCCCCTACTTTCTCTGCATTATTTCTAACTCTATCCACAGCTCTGTCCGTCACATCTACACCCACAGGCGAATCTTAAAAGAAGTGATCTTTTTAAAAGAAGTCAAAATAAAGTATTGTTTCACTCCCACATCAAACTCTGACATCTTCTACAAAAGTTCTGGAATTGGTTGACCCAGTCATCACCCGAAGTCCACCTCAAGAGGACTTTTGTGCCACTGATATTATGTCACCTCCCGCTGACGGTGCAGCAGTTCAGTGAGCCTGAGGACATCATCAAGAACATTCACTCGAGCAAGGGTGGGAAACTTTGATAACCAACAGGGCCATATCATTTTTTGAAGTGCCTTGGAGCTGCACTGTTCAATATTTTAGGGCACTCTCAATGAGGAAATGATTTATAAAAAAAAAAAAAATGTAAAGCTTCAAAAAAGGATTATACCAACAGTAATGTATTTACCTCAAACACATTTAAAAATTCAGAATTTAATGAGCATGACACATAACTAAAGCCAATTTAAGGTCCTTTTTAATGCAATAAAAGAATGAATGTTTAACAGTTTTTAAGCACAAATACATTAACTTTACAGTTGTTTCCAAATATAGTTTTTACTAATAATATATATTATATTTTAATGCCTCATAAAAGATATTTAGAGACACAATTATAGCAAAGTAAGTCCCTCAATGACAAACAAGAAAGCATGTAGATTTATGTTATCATCTATCCTCATTTGTGCATTATGTAGTACTAGTTACTCACGATGAATCTTATTTAGCAATTGTCATGCTTTCCTTATATTTACCTCTGCCAAAGAAATTATGTTTTTACCGGCGCATGTTTGATTGTTTATTTGTTTATTAGCAAGATTATGCAAAAACTACTGGCTGGTGTTTGCTGAAATTTTCAGGAGATTTTGGGAATGGCCCAACTTAAAAATGATTAGATTTTGGTAGTGATCCAGATAACTGCCATTAGCAAACGGACATTTTTGCTCAATAACTGTCTAACTAATAACGATATAAACATGATTCTGAGTGCTCGGTGTGGGTTTTCAGGGTCAATGAATCATATTATGATGGTAACTTTATCATGGAATTATTGCTTATAGATGTAACAGCAATATGTGGGCTACCTTGGCTGAGGTTTGCCCCCTCCAAGTGCTTTACCAATTTCTTTTTTGGGGGGGAAATGATTTGTTGGCCGCCAGTTGCCTACCCCGTCACTAGAGGGATACCCACAGCATTGTTTGACCCACTGGGTCATCTCCCAAGCTGCGTCTTTTATGACTCAAGGGTGAGATCTTGTAGGTCAGGATAGGGAACAAGAGACATTTAGGCCCCGTTTACACGAGGCCGTTTTCACCAGAAACCAAAAATTTTGTCCTTTTGCGTTTTCAAAAGCAATCCGCATTCACATGGAGACGGAAGGCTGACTGAAAACGCTGTAGCGTGCATGTCAGTCCAGTAGATGCGTGTGTTACACCACATGCACGAAGAAGAAAAACTTTTCACAAACAACAATGGCAAGTGGACGCATGAAGATGCAGGAGTTTCTTGTCTGGACAACAAATCTGTCGAAATAATAAATCTGTCTGAATAGTTTTGTCGGGATAACAAACCGAGCACGGTAAGCAGCACACGTTACTCGGTAGATGGCCGAAGCTGTTGTTGTTCCTGGTATGCGGCACAGCCTTCATGTGAAAGAGTACCTCACCCGAAAACGCTGAATCCCGTCTACATGAAGCCAGGCTGCGATACGTTTTCAAAACTCTCCGCTCTGGACCCTGGTTTCAAAAGTTTGCGGATTCAGGCACTCTGGGCATCGGTCTCGTGTAAACGGGAGGCGAAAACACAATGAAAACTCCCCATTTAAGGCCGAAAATGGTGCCGTGTAAACACCACCTTGAACAAGTTAAATACAAGCTTTATTTGCATTGTCTTTTTAAATCTTCTGCATCTTGTGCCTTCATTTAAAGCCTCAGAGAAGCTCCCTACAGACTCTCACTTGTGCATTGTTTCACCCACACCCAGACAAAACTGAAGGCAGATCATCCCATTCATCATTTTGTATCTCAAATCAAACACAAAGTAAACAACCTAAGAGCACCTTCTCCTCCATGACTGCAGTATGGTTTAATTAACAAAAACAATTGAGATTTATTACCAGCAGGATCCACATGAATAAATCTATTGCATAAACTGGACCCAATAATGAAAACTCAGTCTGCTCTAATTGATATAGAAGACAGCGGTCCGGATTCACTCAAGGTTGTAATACTTCTGAGTGTGCGTTACACCCTCAGAGCGAGGTATGACTGCATGTGATCCACTCAGTGCACATAAATAATGGACCGCAGAGCTTCAATCTGACACACTTCATAGGAAAGCCGGAGCAAAGCAGGTTTAGGCAGAACTTTTGTCAAACATTTATTGGAGGTATTATGTTCATATATACACCGCCGGGGCTTCTGAGCTTCACTAATCCCGTCTCTGCGTTTATTAGAGCACCTTCCAGAAGTCAATACATGCACAGTGGCAGTGGGGCAGCAAATACTCATACGGTGTGGATTTATCTACTGCTGGATGAAAACCAAGAGAAAGAAGAGAATTAAAAGGAACAGTTGCTACTTTGAACATTACTTTATCATCGTTTACCATTCACCTTAGCTGTTACAGTGACTAAAAAAGAAAGAAAAACAAATATAAACAATCATCAGAGCATTGTACAAAAAGTACATTTTCAACTGTCTGAAATGGATTTATTATCACAGTGGAGCTTCAATTATGTCTCATTTTTCTTTGGTGTTTGTGCAAGGTTGACACTTTGCTGGACTTATGTGCTCCTTCAAAGTACTTGTAGTTTATTATTATTATTATCATTATTTTAACCATGAATATTTACCATAAATGAAGTTAAGTTGGGCTACTCATGTTTGTATCACAGCAGGAGAACATAGCTTCAGTTAAGTGTCTAGGCTAGAGATTGACAACTTTGGTTCCTGAAGGGGACACATTATTACATTTTCAAAAGGCCACATTGTTATAAGTTGTATGATACTCATATCTTAATTTTAGCTCCTTAAATTTCAACATAATGAACAAACTTTTCAGGCCTTTATTTTCTATAAATATCACTATTTAGATATTAAATTAAAATACAAATACTTGTTGAAATAAGCAAAACACAAATTCAAGCTTATTTCAACACATTTTCAATGCAAACAACATATTTTTTTACAGCATATTATATGAAATATAAATATAAATGTTAGAGAAAAAGAGTGCAGGTACTAGACTGGCCTCCCTGCAGTCCAGACCTTTCACCCATTGAAAATATGTAACACATTATGAAGCGCAAAATACAACAATGGAGATGCCAGACTGCTGATTAACTTAAGTCGTACATCAAGCAAGAATGAGCTTCAACGTTCAGAGCTCTCAGTTTCCAAATGCTTATTGAGAGTTACTGAAAGGAAAGATGATGTAACACAGTGGTTAACATGCCCCTGTCCCAGCTTTTTTGGAACATGTTGCAGACAAATTCAACATAAGTGAATACATGCAAAAAACAATAAAGTTGATCAGTTTTAACATCAAGTATCTTTTCTTTGTAGAGTATTTAATTGATTATCTGTCAAAAAATGGTGTCAAATCATTGTATTTTATTATCATTTAAGTTTTACGCAACGTCCCAGCTTCACTGGAATTGGGTTTTGTAAATATGAAGATGAAGAGCTCATGTGGACCTCACCATACTTGTGAAGAAACAAGTGGAGAGGAGGGACAGAAATTGATAAGATTTGTAATGAAAGGCTTGAACTTCTCTAAAACTGACCAGCATTTATGTCACAGTACTATTCATAGATTTTAACCTAGATTCGTTTTATCATTTCACTTCAGTGTTTAATATGTCTCTTTCAGAAAAAAATAACAACAAAGAAAATGACACAATACAACAAACTTAAAATGATAAACTTTTGTAATTTTTGGTCATGTTTTTCATTAAACACTTTTGGTTAATAAAAATGTGTTTCAAAATGTCCTCAAAAACTGCCTTGTCCAAATGAACAGTTTGATTATAACAATAAAAAAGGGCACTGTTTGGTAAAATAGAGGTGAAAAAAACAAACTCTGTGATAGCTGACAGTGCGTAGTTGAGACCTTAGTCAAACCGACAATAATGGCAGGCACATTTTTACTCACCAAGAAAATGTGGAATGAAGTTAGGAACTGTGTAGGACAGGGATCAATAAGCAGAACCGTAATCAGAACTGGTACCCAACCCTACCTGTTCCCTGATTAGACCTACCACTGTGACATCCTACCACTGTTACGTCATTAGTTCAAGCTCGGGTGAGAGAAACCCAGTGCAGAGCATAGTCTGTCGAAATGTAGAGCCAAATGGCGATGTACCAACTAACATCCACAGAGTGAATCAGTCAGCCAATCAGAACAGCCGGAAGAGGGAGGCCTTGAAGTGACAGGACCTATTTATGTGTTTGATAGAGAGCTCTTCTGCAACAACAGCCTCTTTGACAACAAGCTTGTTCGGCCTGGATTAAAAATGTTGTACACTCAAGTTCTCATGACCTTGGGAAGCTTTTTTAAACATGAAAGACTGAATTCAGAGCTTTTCACCAGGAGGGATTGTGTGATCCTCCATGCCTGAGTTAAAGTCAAAGGTATTTGGTCTCCATATTTTTCATTTGTTCTGCCAATTTTGAAAATATTGAGTCCTAAATCAGTTCTATTGAAGTTGTCCTCCTTGACATTACAAGGACGTTGTGACATTCTTAAAATGTTAGTAATCTGCTCACAAGGCTGCCATCATGCTTGACCTTGTACATGCACATTCAATGGTGACCCACTTTTCATCTTTTCAAAATCATAAAAGTTAGTTCTAAAAATGCAAATAATCCATGTTTTCAATTTATAAACCTCCCTATCAATTAAAGAAATGAATCAATTAACTTTAAACATCTCAATTAGTTTTTTAAAAGGCTGTTAAAATGAGACCTAAAATAAGAATTATTGTTACTGTGGGAAGATTGTTTTTGCCCTTTCACTGGTATAATCTGAATCTTCATCCCTTAGACCTCAACCCCCTTGTTTGCATTTCCCTCATGAAGCTTAGCAGTGAAAAATATGTTAGCCCATTAAAAGACAGCTGGATTTTATCTGTCTCACACGTGACGGCTCAGAGCGAGATCAACAATGAGGTAAAAGCAGAGATTTGACCAAAGATCCAAAAGAAAAGCCAAACTGGACGATGACAAAGCACGGGTTAAAGCATAGGTCAGCTAAGCTCAGTCAAACATCACATGTAGGGAATTGCAGGATTTGAAAGGATTCAAACAAATCCAGGATTTGCTGACCTCGGATAAGTATGTAAAATGTCTGTTTTATTTATGGAATACATTTGGAGACCAAGGAAATGCAATCCCCAGAGTTCAGACAGGGGGTAAATACAGTGAGCGGGTCATTGTGGAAGAAATAAATCACAACAGAGTGCTGCAAGACTGTGTGTAGGTGGCTGTAGCTGTGTCCCAATTCAGGGACTGCATTCCAGAGAGGGTGCATTTGAGGACTGACTGTGTAACAAGGGCCATTTCATTCTGATACTTTATTCAGTGCCAACAAATGTGTTCTTCTTTCCCTGGAGGCTGAAGGACCAATTGGGTGCATCTGTCATGACCCATCATGTCAAGCGTGTCACTTTAAACGAGGTGGCAGACTGCGGTGGATGAGTAATACACTTTAAAATGTTAGTCACTGATTTCAACTTAAGCATTCTGCTAACAAATGTAAGAATCAAACAGGGCTTGAAACTTTAACTTATTTCAAAAAAAATATACAAATGATATTAATTATCTTAGCTACTTATAATGTTGCGGTAGAGATTGCTAGGTAACAGAGGTGGCTTAGATATGAAAGGGTAAGGGTTGGAACAGCTGGCAATGCTCACTGGGATTTTTCTACAGAATAACAAGTCTCATTTATCTACAAAAACAGGGTTCTTTGTAGACTGGCTATTTCAAGGACTGTTACCCCTGAATTGGGACACAACTCAGATGGTTACAGAAAACTCAAGACCTACCTTTTTAGTCTAGCTTTTAGCTGATTATATTTACTAGGGCTGTCACCTTATATTCGATATTCGAATAACCGTTTGAATATGGGGATAAATATCCGTAACCGAATAGTTAATAAATATTCAAATTTAAAATATTGAGTTCAGCAGCACATCAGGGCGCCTGGAGCAGTGGACCGTTTCATCCAACAGAGGGCGCTCTCAGCGCAGCTTGACCCTCAGCCACATCCACTCCTCTCTTGACCTCAGTAAACACAAAGTTGCCACTACGAACGGACTTTAACAGCACCGAATCATCTGAGGAGCACTGTGTGGTAGTGCTTTGGGTTCTACACCGTTAATGGCAAACTTTAAAATCAAAGTCTAGGCGGTGTGTGTCGGTTATGTGCAAAGCAGTTTACTCACTCACTCACAGTTTTCTCTGTTAATCAATTTTCTTTCCATTAGCTTGCTTTAGTAGATTTCATTGCACATTTGGTGTTTTGCTGTCTCATTTTACCATATCATTATTAAAAATGTTTTTTTATTTACTTATTTTTATTTATTTTTCCTACAGTATTTTTTTTAATCTAATTTTGCATCTGGACTGTGAAGATATATATATATATATATATATATATATATATACACATATATATCTATATCTATATCTATATATCTATATATATATATATACATATACATACACAAATATATGTATGTATGTATATATATACATATACATACACAAATATATGTATGTATGTATATATATATACATATACATACACAAATATATGTATGTATGTATATATCTATATCTATATCTATATATATATACACATATATATACATACACAAATATATGTATGTATGTATGTATGTATGTGTATATATATATATATATATATATATATATATATATATACATATATATATATATATATATATATATATATATATATGTATGCATTTGTTTATAAATTATATATATATATATATGTAACAGTGTAGAAAAAGTGAACCTGTTAGTATCGTTAAACTTCTGTTAATCTGGGACTGTAGCCATAGTTTTACCGTTCCTATACTGTGGGTAGGTTGCTTCTCTGTTTCAAAGAGAAACAGAGAAGCAACTGCTTCTCTAGGACATAAATTCTGCTTTTAATGTAATTCTGATGTTATAAAGCATAAAACCCATCAGTATTCTTATTTACATGAACATATAACAGAATGCTAGGAGAAGTAGTAGTTTTATTGCCTTGTAAGTGACTTTTGAGAGCTAACTATGTTAGCCTGCCGCCAACGTAACTGATACGTCTTTTAACATTGAACTTTTCTTTGTAGTCCGAGCGGGAACAGACGTCTGAGCGACTTGTTAATTGCTGTTAATTCTTCACAGCTGTGGTAGTATGTGCTGTCCCATGTTTTCCAGAATAAATCAGAACAAGTGCTTCATTCATCCTGTCTCCTGTCCACTATATCAAAGCAGCAACAGAACAAGATATTAAAGGTCACATATATGTATATATATATTTTGGAAAAAGCAAAATTTGTATTTATCAAATGGTCACTAATAATCTCCTTGATATGGGATGATGCTTGTTCGAAGACAGACTACAGGTTTGACCAACTGCACTGCCAAAGACAAGGACTCCAGCAGCCATCTGAAGGTGTGCTTTGGTATGTGGCTCCCAGATGTTAGCAGCAGACCCTTTAAGTCCTGTAAGTTTCGTGGTAGGCTGTCCTTAGATGGGACTTGTCCAGTACATCCCACCCGGTTCACCACTGTTCCCCTCTTGGACCACTGCAGATCGGGAACACCTCACATGACCTGAAGTTTTGGAGATGCTCTGACCCAGTCATCTAGCCATCACACTTTGGCTCTTGTCAAACTCACTCAAATCCTTATGCTCGCCTATTTTTCCTGCTTCTAACCTCAACTTCGACCACAAATGTTCACTTGCTGCCTGATATAGCCCACCCACTAACGGCACCATGATGAAGAAATGTTCACTGTTTTCACTTCACCTGGCAGTGCTCATAAAGTTATGCCTGATTACTTGAGAATAAAGACTAAAGTAATTTAACAAAGAAGTAATGAGGAAAAAAAGGGATATCATTTCTTACTTCAGTTAAAGGTTTGTTCTTTAAAAAAATATACAGCTATTTAATGGGCCAAATTAAGAAGTCTTATTTCTACATAAAATGAATATTTGACATCTGAGTTTTCCCTTTTCTGTTCATTATTTAGAGGATTTTTTTTTTAAAATAATCTTAGCTCGTAGTAAAAATTGGCAGCTTAAACAGTGGTGTCTGTCTTTTTCTCACTCAATCTCAGTTTCTTGTTTAATCAGAGAAATGAGCCCTAGTCCTGTCATTATTTTAATAGTGATCTAAGCAGACACCCCCCATTGAAGATTATTATGTTAATTACAGATTTAAGGCAATGAGAGGATCCTTGTTGGAGCAATAGAAATGAATCAGAATTACTGATCAACTGAAAGAAAGACATCCTTTACTCGTCCCTCATGGGGAAATGAGGGAAATTTACACTGTTGTTGAAACATGCTACACAAACACAGGCTGAAATACACATGCACATGCAAACGATCATGCATTAATGGACAGATGTCAGAGTGGTGGCATGCTACTCCTAAAGGAGCGCTACCGAGCAGTTTTGGGGTTAAGTACCTTGCTCAAGGGCACTTTGGCAGTGCCTAGGAAGTCAGCTGGCACCTCTCCGGCTACCAAAGCAACTTCTAAACAGAGTTCAATCTGGACCTGAACCGGCCATCCTTTGGTCCCCAACCCAAGTCCTTCTGGACTGAGCTACTGCCAGCCCAATGATCACTTGGGCTCTCAATGTATTAGTTTTCTTTTGCCAGGGGAAAGATTCAAGGTGGTTTAACTCCTAAAAGGACTTGTGTTTTGTCTCATATGACCACATTTAATAATCCTGAGTGAATCAAAACACACAGCCTTGTGGTTTGAACTACCCGTGAGGAAAATAAACATGTAAAGGTCTCTTTTCTCGAATGAAGACTCATTTTTTATTGTCTTCATTAAAACACACAGGGTGTCTGTTTTCCCTATCCTCTCTTTATTTCTCCTGCTGTGTTACAGATACTTTCGTGTGTCTTTTCTTGCTCTACTCAAACCCCCTCCTTGCTCGCTCTGAGGGTTGTCATGTGTGTCACTTTCGGAAAAATTTCTTGGTCAGTGATCTTACCAAATTTGGCTTGTTGTTTTAAATATGGACACCAGGACTTGCCTCTCTGCTGTGACAAAGCATTGTGTTTGCAGTGGCCACTTTACCGATCAGGACAGTAGTTTAAAGGAAAGCTCTGATGAAAAGTCCAGGAGAAGCGTTGTTACTAAGTCGAACTCGTGACAACAATGGGCCTCCGAGGTTGCGAACAAGGGCCCACAGTTCATTCAGTGCACTACCATGTAACTTGTGATATGTCCTGCTCCTCCGTTCTCCATCCATCTTTCTACCTGTGACTCCATCTGCAAAAGTCCTTCCTCTGTCTACTCTGGTTCTTAAAGATACCTATACTCTTATATATCTTGTACCCACAACTAACGGCATGTGGTCAAGTCAAAATTGCTCAATTTTCGACGGCCGAGGGATACAAAGCCCCTATGTCCCAACGTACAAGAGTTACAAACACAAAAAGGAAAAGTCAAACACTGTAAAGAATCTTCCTGTCGTATTGTCGAGCCAACATAGGTTTTGAGTTGTTTTAACCTTTAAGCGGGTTAATTGCAAAGCTTTTTGTGTCACTAAGTACTGCTATGTACCAGCTAGCGTCCAACCCAGATATCTTCCCTCAGGGACAAAGTTCTGAAGTTCCTTTATTGGCACTCTTATTTACTGGTGCCTTGAGCCTCTAGCAACCCCACTGCAAAAACCTGAGCTAACCCTTTAAGAATATTGTGTCTACAGTGGGAAATGGACTTTAAAAGAAGTTATATCTTTCAATAACTTCATGAAAACATCATTTATCTCATTGCCCACGATCAATCAAACATGATCAAAATCCCACACAGCTGCTCTAGTCAAAATGATCCTTTTCATATGGACGATATCAACATTTTCCTCATCTTCAAGGCATTAAAAATACACAGAAATAAATCATGCCTTAAGTCTGAAAGTCTAAAAATCTTTTCATCTTTCTGTATCGGGTTCAAACAAATGTCAGGATAAAAATAAGCTCATATGGATTATTTTACTTGTAAAAAAAGTTTCGTCTCATCTGCCAACATCACAGTAACTTGGGGAAAACCGGGCCAACTCATAACATCCATGACATGTAAGTATAATTAGAAATGAGACGACTGAAAGCTTTAGGATTCCTGCAGACAAGTTCATGCCACACTCTGTGAGTCTCTTGTCTTGAACCTGTTATTTGAGCCTAAAAAGCTGTCTTTTATCAGTCAGATAATTATAACTTTTCTTTGTATCACTCTTCATGGCTCTGCACAAAGTTAATAAAGTTCAGCCCTTTGCGAATCATTTCACTTTCTCTTTGATGGAAAGTTGGAGCTAAAAACATTTATTCAGCTTGAGCTTTAAACTGTTGACGTCTGGCAAAGTTGCTAAAGGGAATAAAATTGATTAAAACTGCTGTGACATTTGGACTTTCTATCTAAGTCTTCCAGACAAATAAGGCATTGTTTGATTTTCAGATGCTCTGGTTTTGAAATATAGATGCTGTTATTAGAATATATGAGAAAAGGTTAAGATTTATTGACTGATGTAATCATGCCAGGCATTGGTTATGGATAGAAAACATTAAGCACTGCAAGCAAGAGCCACAGGTAAAACAAATTAATTTGAAGTCAGTGTGCTGGTGGCTGTACCATAAATAATTCAGCGGAGGTGTTTTCTATTGTCCCGTCTCTACTTAAGCAGTTAATTTTGATCAATTGGTAGTTAAACAAAGCTGAAGGCCAAGAGCAATCAAGTTAGGGAACAAATAACCCTGAAAAACAAACATCTGAGCACATTTTACAGGATGGAGTTGAAAGCTTTCTTTTGGTTCTGGATGCTTTCATTTGGGCAAAACGTGAAGTTAATTCAAAATTCAGCATCAAGCAGCTCCCACACATCCAACGTTTCCCCAAATGAATGCTGTGTTCAGCAGAGGATCAGAAAACGGGTTTGTAAATAAAGCTGCCGCCTTGGGTTTGAATGAATTCTCAAAAAGATTTTAGGATCACTTCCAGGTTTGATGTGCGATCTGAAAGGAGAGGGCACCGTGTGTTTCTCCGTCTTTTCCAGCTTTGATCGTCCGCTCCAGCTCTTTCGTCTTCAGACTTTCTTCCTCAGCTTCTGCATGTTTTTTTTTTTTTCCTCCAGGTGCCTGACCTTTTATTTAAATGAACGTCAAAGAAATGAACGCAGCACTTGCCAATTAGTGGAACACATGAAAAAGGGCTGTGTTGCAGAATTGCAGCTGTTTGACTTTTTTCATGGCTTTAGCTGCTGGAGCACAGCGACCTGGAAACAATTCAGCAATGAAAAATACGGTGCTGATACAGAATGTGACTGGGATATTTTCAGATCCTACCTTTCTATAATTTACCTCATGCACTAACAATAATCTTGGACAGCGGGGCAACCTGCTCAGAGCCATTATTGCACTTTAATATTGCTCGGTCCATGCCACTTGTCCATAATGCTACACCCGGGCAGGCTCATTGTGCTGCCAGGACTACTTAGAACATCCCTGCCTCATGCGCAGCTCCTCCTCCGCCTCCTCCTCACTCTCCTCTGCCTATGAGCCAATGCAAATTACAGTAACAGCTTGGACGTGAGTATAATCTCAAGTGGTGCGAGCTGGGCTTCATGGCGAGGCATGCAGGCAGATGGAAGCGGAGACTCTGCCAGGCCTCTTTAGGGGCTCCCACTCTTTCCCCAGCACGCTAGACAATGGATGAGCTGTGGCTCATAACCAGCTCCTCGTCTGCCACTATCATGCGGCCCACTCCCAGAACGCGGCGTTGGGTGAATGATATGAATAGATACAAAAAAACCAGGGGTCTCCTGTCATGGTGTCGTTCAGGCCGATGCACAGATGGACACTTGTACTGGCAGCGCAACATGAGCATCTCGAGCAGAGGGTGGAGGTTTACGATGAAAGAGTGTGTTTCTGTGTTTCTGTGCTGCAGGTGGTGGAGGACCTTCCCTCCAGCTATGGGAGAGATCCAAAAATAGCTCTTTAAACAAAAAAAACTTTCCCTTCTCTGCATAAAAGACCACAGTGGTGAATTGTCTTAACACTTGTTTTTTCACCTTAGGAGAATATCTTTGGATCTCTTAAAAACAAAGCAACCATTCAGCATTAATTTATGCTGAAAACAAATCCAGAGAGTGTAACATTAATTCCAAAACTGTACAAACTGTACTCCACTGTGCCTGAACATGCATCATATATGGGAAATTTGCAAAATATACACAACAAAGCAGAATTATCTAGAGATTAGATGGGATCTTTCGTTGCTTTTACTCTCCTTGGGGCATAAATTAAATCATCTCCATTCTTGAAAAAGGTTTTTCTAATGCTTGAATATTCCGCTTCATAGGAAATGAGGGCAGCTTTTGTTTGAGGATCAGTTACAACTACTTTACCGGACCATATACTTTGCCTTTGTGCCTAAAAACCACCATAATAACCTCTTGTACTTAGTTCTGTGTGCCTTGCAAAAAAGTGAAATTAGCCTCTTATGAGAGGCAGTCAGCATGATCGTAATAAAATCAGTGGTGCCGTATGGTTGCAGGAGTTGGGAAGATTTTAAGGGGCCGTCCCAAAGAAGATGAAGTCAGGTGTATCTGCACAAGTTTTTGATTGTACGTGGATACAGCATTTTGGCTGCCCAAACATCAGCCTTGCACTTCCGTGTGGACAAGGAATACGGATAGCTTAAAAAATGCTGACATCAAAGGACCACCGTGAGCAACAAGAGGACAGAGAACAGCAGACGCCAGTGTTTCTTACTTTCTCTTGATGAATGGGCATGCTCCACGTCTTACCCTCTAGTTTTGGTGTATGTCTACAGCAGCTTTACAGCACCACCTACAGGCCTGGCATATGTACTACAGCTTTTTTGTTGTATTTATGTGGACACATTTCTTGACAGACACATTTTTGCCTCAGAGGCTTAAAAATATATAAAGTCTTTGGTTAATTTTTTTCTTCAACATAAACACATATTACAGTTATTCAAGAGGATTTTCTTCAGACTCTGTGATCTCTCAGATGTGCGAACAAAATCATCTGCTAAATGAAAATGTAAAAATTCTAACATGTCCTACCATTGCTTCAGCAGCAGTTTAAGCTTATTGGCTCGGGCTGGCAAGCCAGTGCAGGGCATAGGCCTTCGAATGAACGCAGAGTCATTGACAACCTGCTGAAGAGCAGCACTGAAATGACCGATTACCACAGTGTAGACCTGTCAACCACCAAAGGGCACCGGGCCCACGTGGGGGGAGGAGACCTCAAAGGGCAGGAGCTTTAACAGAGTGTCTCAGACAGACTGAGAATACAGCTGGATCAGGGGTACTCAGTATCTAAAAACTGTGATTATGAACATACGAGATGTGTCAGAAAAGTTCCAGGACTGGTGTCAAAAAAGATTTATTTGGAATCCAAACTACAAACTACAATCTTTCCCCTTCGAAGTAATCCCCCTGGAGTCTAATGCACTTCCCTATCCTTCTCTGTCACGCTTTCATGCACTCCTGGAAGGATTCTTCCGGGATCTCCGCAGCTCCGTCGTCACGGCCGTTTATATGTTTTTTCTTTAAAAACGGGTCCCCTTGATGACCCCCTCGAGCTTTGGAAGAGGAAAAAAACACACTGAGCCAGGTCGGGTGAGTGGGGAGGTTGCTCCAGCACGGTGATGTTCTTCTCGGCCAGGAACTGGCGGATGCTCAGGGCATCGTGAGCAGGCGCGTTGTCATGGTGAAGCAGCCAAGACTTGTCCTGCCACAACTCTCGCCTCTTCTCGAGCACTGAACGAAGCAAACGCCGCAGTATCTCTTTGTAGTAATAGTAATAAATCTTTTGTGACACCAGTCCTGGAACTTTTCTGACACACCTCATACACTAGCAGTCATCAAAACAGATTAAATGAACAAAAACACGAAAAAGGGTGCTTTTAGTGGATGACAGAGCAGAAGCAGCAGCAGATGACTGGACAATCTAAAGGTGCTGCATGGATCTGACCTGATACACTAGATGGACCATTCAATATATTTCACAAATATTTAAGCCTATCCGTCTTGTGATTGGAAGGTCATTCTGTCAGTCACATTCATTTCGGGCCAATTAGACAATGTAGTAGGTTAGCGCTACTGCCATGACCTGAAGAACAAAACAAGAGCCACTGCTTGGAACAAAGTCTCGCCAAAATGTGATGGTGGTTGAGCAAAAATATCCTTTCTATAGCTATTCTGTGGTGATGTTTGTTTTTCATTTAATAATAAAATGCGGTCTAGATCTGCTGAAACCGCTACTGAAACTGTTAGCATCTATGCTAATCTCTATATGAGCACTCACTTTCTGCTGTCGTCTCGCTCGTAGCTTCACCTCTTCCTGCTCTAAAGGATGCTGATTGGCAAGATAAATCTGCCTGATTACAGACATTCAAAAATGTAGATCCAGCTGCACTGCAAGATTAGCATGGAGCATCAACCACAGCTGATTATATCAGTGAACACGGATGTATTTTTGATAAATATCAAGCATTATGATCATCTCCCATCTCGATTGAGGTAACTCTCTTCTTGTCTTGAAAATTAGTTTAGATTTTAATGTTTATCTAGAGTAGCGAAAGCCTTTGTATCTCTGAATCATTCAAAAAAACAAAAGAACCACCATTCATCATTAATAACTGCTGAAAATAATTGCAGGAAGCCCGCAATTAATTCCAAAATGGCACAAACTGTACTCTACTGTGCTGGCGCATACATCATCTATGCAATATTCACATAATTTACACAACAAAGCATAATTAGTGTAAGACTGTAAGATCTTTTGTTCCTGTAAGTTGCCAAGGGGACAAAATTAATTCATTTCCGGTCTTGAAAAAAGTTTCCTGATGCCTTTTGATGTATTTCTGAAGTTTTATTCACAATCTCTCAATTCAATAACTCTCATACTGCGAAGAGGAACAAGACACAGTGTGACTTTTTCTGTAATTTGTGATGCTCTGCTGATTTCAATGCCGAATGACATGATAAATTCATAACTGAGAGGAGTGCAGGTACGACTTCTCTCTGCGGTTTTGGGTTTCTTCTTTTAAGGTTAAGAGCTTCCCTCTATGGATCCAATCGCTGCTGTAAAGGTTGAATCAAAATGTAATGCACCTTTTATTTTGAATGAATGAGCTCCGGGCTTTAAACTTGCATGACAACACAGATAAGATGTTTTCTGTTTTGATACTCCTGGGAGAAAGGTTTGTTTGTGCTCACATACACTGAGCGAGCTATTCTTGGCCGTAATGTAAAGAGATGCTCAGACTCAATCGTGTGCATTGCGACTCAAAAGGACGTTCACAGACCTGGGGAGAGTTTTTGATCATGTGACGCAAACAGTGGAGCCTCACAAGGGTTCAAACAAAGCTCTGGCGTCCTGCATGGACACATAACTACAAACAGTACAAAAGATTATGATGTATGAAGAAATCAATAGATGGTGAGTCAGCTGTGTGTCAAGATGAGGCTGTTTAAGTGACTCACTCCTCAATGTGTTTGCCAACCCTGAGAGCATCTGCACTAACAAAAAGATGTTTGACTGAGGGAGTGAAACAAAGAGAAAGCACAGAGCACGGCTCGCCTCCAGCTACACGTCTATTGTATCTGCCTTGTGCTTGCACGCATGCAGGTGTGTTTCCCTTCCACCATCATTCGAGGCGGCTTCAGCTGCACCGTTACGAATTCACAAAGCCCCTTGTGCGTGTGACATGGAGTGGATACAGATTAATTTCCAATGATGATTACAGCTGCACTGATGATATCTCAACGTAAACCTCAAGAATGCTACTCCACGCTGCCCGTCACCGCCTCTGAGCCACAGCATTCCAGGAAACACTGACGGCAGGGATCAGATTACTATAACAAGAGAACACAAGGCACAGGATTGAAGGCCTATATGCACACAGGAATGTTGAATATGAGAGGGTAATAACTTGACCTCCCCTCGATCCCTGATTAAAAACCGAATTCACTTCCTACTTACTGAGCAGCTTTTTTCTCCCTTGTAGTAGCATAATTTGGCAGGAGCAGAGATGAACTGGAGAGGGGATCCTGTTGTAACGCTTCTTATCGCCCTCAAACTTGACAACCGGGATTAAGCTACACTGCAGAGAACAGCTGGGAGAAGATGTCCGAAGCATACATAAAGTCCAAAGGTGATGTACTTTTTCAACGCAGGCTGATTTGACAGGAAAAAAGGTGATTTTATTCTTTTCAAAGGGATTTATGTAACTATGGGATTCAGCCTCTTTTGTTAGGGCGGGAACAGAGCAGTAAGTCTTAAAGTAGCACTGGGCAATAGATACTCCTACAAAACGTTGGAAAAGTATTTCAGTCGATTGTTTCTCTCTTTTATTATCCCTATGTTTGGAAAGTCTTACCAGTCACCTTTATAACAGGAAACAACTTGTAAGGATCATGCATTTGTGGAATGAGCAACACAGGTAAGAAGTGCAAAAATCCCCTGGTCTCCTGGGCGAAAGCCTTCAGTTCCTCAGTGGAGCAAGGTTTAAGAATTGGTCTTCTTGGAGTGTTGTCTTCCTGGGACCCCCAATTCACGGTCTGTCTTTGACTTCACCGATCTCATATAACTTGGTCTTAAATTTGGAAATGGTACCAGGGCTAACTCTTTTTCCCTTATTAATAGAAATGTATTTATTTATGTCCTTGCATTGTCTTTTTTGTCTTTGTATATGTCTGTGATGACTGAACTAGAACACTATATTGATGTCTTATTTATGTACATCAAGAGATACTACTGTGTAGGGGCTTGAATTCACTGTAGTGCAGTTGTTCCCTTGTGGGCAATGTCAATTCAAAAGATAACTGTATACGATGGTCATGTGAGAGATACAGATGTTGTCAGTTGGATCTAAGGATGGCAGAGTTTCCACTTTTATTAATCTAATTTTATTTATTTTTTATTTTATTTTATTATTATTACAATCTTTTGCCATTGTTGTTGTTTTTGTTTGTCTTCCTTCGCTTATGGTTCAACATATTGATGGCAAAATGTATACTCTGTTAATCTTGTTTTTTTTTCATAAAATCTCTTTTGAAAAAGGAACACATGCTTTAGGTTTCAGGGGATTTTTGCACTATTTTTTTGGTGCTACCCCCACGTTCGATTGTGTTGCTTATTCCATGAATGCATGATCCTTAAAACTTGTACCTCATTGTAAAGGGGACTAATCAGGCTTTCCAATGATATATAATACAATACATATGAATATTTTAAAAGGGAGAAAAAAAAAATCAACCAAAAAAAAGTCTCTTATGAAGCGTGAAAAATGCTGTAAAGTGAGAATGCTAAAAACAAAACTGAATTTTGTTATAAAGAAAAGACTTCAAGGCACTCACTTTAAACAGTTAAAATGCCTTTAGTTTCATGGCATGGTCATGTAGACCTTTTAAACAAACTTCAACGCCTTACAGTAGGCCCTTTAAAAGTGGTGCATCACCAATAGGGAGGTGCCACTTGGGCTTAGAGGCCTGATCTGCAGAAGGTCGTCACATAAAAACCTCCAGCAGATGGTTTTATTTGGGTCAAAGGAGGCAACAGATATGTTTTAACTCAGACCAATGCATATCATCATTTCAAACATCCAGCCATCATTATCTATACTGCTTATCCCTTTTGGGAATGTGCAGACATTAAACTTAAAAATAGTGGACTTAATCGTTGGTCTACATTGCCGGACCCTTCTGTTCAGTGCATGAATATGTAGAGTTATGCAGGGTGCATGACTGTTGTAGATGCTGCTTGTTAGACGCACTATGGGGGGCGAGGGGGGGGCAGTAAAAGGAGCAGCAGTTATGTTCATCCCAATAACACAAGCCGGCTAATTAGCATTGCCCTGCCATTCCCTTTGAACCGGAGGAGGACAAGTGGGAGCCATCATATTTCTTTGTTCTCAGCACTGAGAGAAGCCCCCCCACCCTCCCTGACCGCAGAAACCACAGGGGTCCTGACCACAGCGGGTCAGAAGCAGGCAGAAAAATAAGCTCGCCGACTCCCACCTCCCCACTCTCTTCACTCAACCTCCCCTCGGGGACGGCCCAGACCGTCTCCTAAAACTACGCCCTAAGCAGAGTACACTTACCGGCAGCTTGCTGAATCAGATATGTTGCCTGGATGTGAAGTGATGACATTTTCAGGATGCAAACCTGCTCTGAGTACAGCAGACAGATGTTACGGGGATTCAGGTACCGACTGCACTTCAGATGCACACAATTATTCTCGGCTGAATGCCCTCTGAAGACGCCGTACAGATCATTAACTCTATACTCCCATGCACTGGGCTTTTTAATTAATAGTTCTGTGCTATATAATGTAGGATTGAAACATGAATCCGTGTTTATGTACTGCCGCACTGTTTCCAAGAGTGTTTTACGACCCATTTCAGGTTAGTTAGAGATGCAGTCAATTATATTACGAGCCTTGATGGGGTTCTTTTTGTGCCACACACCGGTCAAATATTGGACACATTCGACAAAGACGGTCCAATCACCAGGTAGCAGACAGGTGGATTAGTAATGAGGAGAGCCTAAGCCTGAAAGTGAAGATATCCTACATGGTTTTGTTTTTGTCCACGTAACAACTGCTGCTCTATAGCTTCAAACAGACTCCCTGCCGTTACATTGAGCCCTGGAATAACTAAAACTTGATGGATTAAGAGCTGATGCCTGAGCATTTTATTCGATTTACAGTTATTTCATTTGATAATAGACTTAATTAAACACTTAAAAGAAAATGATGTAAAACATTCTGAAGATTTCTCTAATTTCAGATCATAACTGCAAATAAAAGCATATTATTACGAATGTAGAGATGCAATGAATGACTGTTTTCGTCCTTGTGATTCTACTTTCTTTGTTCGATTTGTTTTCTAGAATGTGTAAAATTCCTTAAAGCGATGGTAATATGTGTGTGTCTCACATGCCACAAAGCCTCACTGTTGTAACATGTGCAGGATGTGTCTTGCATTGTCTTGTTTAAATAAGCCGGGACGTCCCTGAAAAAGCTGGATGGCAGCATATGTGCAGGTTACCCATGCCATGAGCAATAACCCCCACCTCTAATTTTCCAGTCTTTTGTTGCTACTGTCCCAGCTTTTTTGGAAAATGTTGCAAGCATCAAATTCAAATGAGCTAATATATACAAGCAAACAGGCAACTTTATCAGCTTTAAAGTTAAGAATCTTGTATTTGTAATGTGTTCAAATGAATTTATGTGGAAAAGGATTTGCAGATACTTGGAGCTAATGTAACAGGATCTGTAACAAATGCTGCCACACTGTGGCTGGTAAAGTGAGTAAAGATCATTTTTGTCTATGTGGATTAAATTAATGCATGTTGGCATTTAAAGCTGAGCAGTCTTTTGTGGTGTTTTTTAAATCTGAGCTGTTCTCACGCAGAGAAAGGTGTAAAAGCCCACTATGTCCTTTCTAAATCTAAAGTGCTAGCTGTTAGCATCAGGTGACCACCAGCCTGTCTGAACTCACAAGGGCGTACCGTTGGAATTTCAAAGTAAAGCAGTGCCTTATAGACCAGTGATTCCCAACCAGAGCTACATGAGCACATTGTAGGGGGTACATGGAAACACTTAAGATTTTATTTCCAACTTGGAAGTACTGAAATAAGCCTGGCAATAAAATGGTAAGTGTGTGCTACAACTAGTTTCCCTGGGGAGACAATAACCTGTGGCACAGGTTATTGTCTTTTACAGGCACTTCCCCAGTGTTGGGTGCTCTGGTGTCACTGTAAATGGGCTGGTTTCATTGAGTTATTTGCCGGGACTTCACTGCATAAGAAGCACTGAGGCTGCAGTGGGTCCGCAGATGGAGAAGTGAATCCATGTAAACCAGGTTAATGATGTTCTACTTTTGAAGAATCGTCAACACGTATGAATGAGGGGTACTCATGGTACGACAAAAAGACTCAGGGGGTAGACAAGACAAAAAAGGTTGGGAATTACTGATATAGACATGGTTTGAATCAATATCTTGAGTTTAAATCAATCTGATTAGATAATTGATCAGCCAATTGCTATGTTGATATACACAGATGCTTTTTTACACCTCTAATTAATGATACTCAAAACAATGACCCCTGTTTCTGGCAGCAATAGCCCTCCCTCTGCTGAAGTGTTTGTCTTTTTTTGTCCTCAGTCCTTTACCTTCAAAGTGGGCTCAGAAGCTTGAAGTTCAAGCCGAGCTGCTGCTATAAACTGCTTTTATTGGCATTTGATTAGAAAGCGTCTCTTTTCTTTGTTGCCTTTGTTTTTCAGTATTGAATGTTGATATTATTCACCATCTATATGAAAGAATCAGATGTTTGTCTTGTTTTTCGTCTGTTTAAAGAAACAAATCACAGTAGGAGTACAGGTCAGTTCTGGTACAGGAGGGACGTGGTGTTCAGAGAAATAACAAGGTGTGTTTACCTGTGTCAGTTTGAACTAAAATAATATGCACACATGGGCAAAATGCAGTATCGTGCATCCATGCATATTAACATTTCCATCTTGATCACTGGAATAGTATTTCTCACATCTGATCCTTACCTTTGCCTAGACCTTGAGGGCCCTTAGTGCACGAGGCCCAGGCAAATTTCTGACCTTTGCCTAAATGGTAAAACAGCCTTTGGTAGCAGATTGGCGGCGCTTTTATTTTTAAGTAGGAAAGCACATTAGCATTTCGGCAGCCTCCTGCATTATCTGTCTGAGTGGTGAATAAACACAGAATGGGACACAAACAGATTGCAGCAGACAGTCTGGTCTGGTATACACAAGGATGTTTTTTCCGATAAGGATGGAGTGAAAATATCTCTGAACAGTTGTCAGATCAAGATGAGAGTGAAGAAGAGATGATAAAAATAGAGAGAAGTTCAAAGCAATAAGCTTAAAGAGGAGCAGTGAGCAGCGGAGCAAGTGCTGTGAAGCCTAAATTTGCCCCATGTTATGCCTCTCAGGCTCGATGTATGCTTCCCCTGCCTCACTGGTGAATGCTGCGTGCAGTCGGAGAGAAATACTGCAGGCGCTGCTCAAGGCTGAAAAAGTACAAGTAGCTCCTCTGCATGTTTGAGAAGAAACAGGAGAAGTATGCAAATCATGGGGGACTCGCATAGAAGTTCTCAGCTGTTGTTGCAAAACTACCATAGACAGCGTTATTACCTGTTTTTAGACTTTAATTTTGGGGTTTTCTGGATTCGAAGGGACAGCAGATTGAGTCCAAATTAAGGGAAAAAAGTGGGAAAGGACATGCATGAGAGAGAGCACAGGTTGGACCTTACACCATCTGCCCTCTTTGAGAACAACACACTTCATTGGAAACACAAACAGAACTACCAGGCTGTCAACACCACTCCTGTTTGAATTTTCATCATTCATAAACAAATGAGTACAAATAAAGGAAGTGACTATTACTTGAAAATGTCTTTGTCTTCCCTCACGTCGAAGACTCAACCTACGCAGTTCCTTTCAAACTTGAAACCTTTCATCAGACGAATGCTGTGAGGAAACAATCCAGAAACAAACACAGAACATGTTCTGTGCTCACACTATACTGTTAATGAGGTGCTCTGATAAAAATCTTATGTGATCCAGAGTTAAAAAACCACTTTGAATTCTATTTTTAAACATTTGATGCTATTTTCATTTGATTGAACCTATTAGGGAGGTTATATTTCCCTCCATATTTATGCTTGTGCCGATATGTATCTGCCTGTTTTTCTTTAAGCAATATTTCTCCAGATATTTTGAACAGGTCTTGATGACATTATCAGGGAATGTTGGTCATGGCGCAAGGAAGAAGTGATAGAATTTTGATGGTAATCCAAATCCAGGTGTGGATCCAGGAATGTTTTGAAGGATTTGTTTGCATTGCAAGATAGGGCAATTTTCCACATTTTCACAAATATCGTACTAAATTCTCAACAGATTTTAATATACTTTTCAGAGCATGTTTTTCATGGAACGAGGGACAAGTGATTACATTTTGGTGGTGATCCAAATCCAGATGTGAATCCAGGATTTTTTAAAGGATTTGTTAACTTTGCAAGATAGCACAGTTTTCCACTTTTTCATAAATAACTCAGTAAGTGCTCAACAGATTTTGATTACATTGTCAGAGAGTTTTGGTCATGACAAAAGGGACAAGTGATTAGATTTTGGTGGTGATCCAATTCCAGATGTAAAACCAGGAAAGTTTTCAGTGATATGTTTACATTGTGAGATAGCACAGTTTTCCACACTTTAACCAATAACTCAATAAGTACACAATGGATTTTGAAGACATTTTCAGGAAATGCTGGTCATGGCACAAGGAAGAAGTGATAGAATTTTGATGATGATCAAAATCCAGATGTGGATCCAGGATTGTTTTCAAGGATTTGTTTGCATTGCAAGATAGAGCAGTTTTCCATAGTCTCACCAATAACTCAATACATTTTCAGCAGATTTTGATGTCATTTTCAGAGCATGTTTTTCATGGAGCAAGGAAAGGGTGATTACATTTTGGTGGTGATCCAAATCGAGATGTGGATCCAGGATTTTTTAAAGGATTTGTTTACATTGTGAGATGGGGCAGTTTTCCACATTTTTGATAATAACTCACATGATAATGTTGGAAGAGTCTTAAAGCTCCAGGAACAGTTATGGCGATTTTAAAATTCGCTGATGCATGTGCCAGCTCGAGCTTGAGACACTATGGCTTTTATGCTTGTGCTACATTGTGGCTGCATCTCTCACAGCTCCATTTGTCTATATATTCCACCTCCATATTAAAGCATAGTTAAGTATTTTGAAGTTGGGTTGTATCAGGTACTTGACAAGAGTCTGACAAATGGCTGAAAGGGCTCCCAACAGCTCTGCTCTTTTTTCCTTAGACCACAGGTAAGGTACACTGCTGCTTATAGGTACAGGTATTTTTACACAAAAACAAGACACAAAACTGTGTTGGGTTGAAAATACAATTGGGTAAAAAATTTCAGAGAGCTTTACTTTCCGATCTGCTGTTTCACTCCGTGGACTCAGAAAGACTAAGCAACAGCAGAGGAAACTAATGAACCAAATATGAGTGATTTCGACTCAGTGATGATGACGTTCCTTTTACTGTGGGTGCACAGGGTTACCTTTGTGAACTGGAGAATACAGAAGAAGAAATTCTTTAGAGCGAGATTCATCAGTGGCTGGGTTTGCAGGTGATTGGCAGTCTTTGATCTGACATTTGGTGTGAGGGGGAAAATTGAAGCAGTTGCATTATTCAGTAAGGAAAAGAAAATTGCTACTGTCAATACAACATATTTTTGTCCCCTTTCCACCCCTGGTTAGTGTACACAGTGTCACTATACATACCAGGCATTAACCTGGGCATGTCATCTATTTAAGTTAAATGGAAATCTCAGCAGGTTGTACATAATGTTCCAAGCTCTCTTCCAGTATGTGTGCACACAGATTTCTCACTACATTAGCCTTCCAGTGTTTATTCAGCACACTCCCACACACTCCTGCACTATTTGAACCCTGCAGACACTGACTCTGTTTAGATTCGTCTTTGTTTAGATGTACATTATGTGATGTTCTCCACACTATGTGTAAGCCCAAAGAGAGCCACTGGAAACCTGAGTCAGACTCCTCGTCTGCCTAAACATATAGCTGGGTAAAAAAGTCGATTTTGATCCAACAGACTCCACCCATATGGCTGTTTAAACTGCGTTAAACAAATGCTGGAAAAAAAGAGGGAAACATCTGCTAATTCGACCCAGTTCTGCTCTGCACCTGTAATTGCAGAGTCATTTATGCCATAAATTCCCACTGGTGATCTGCATAGTACTGCACCTTCAATCTGCTGATGCAACTCTGCTAACACAACATTTTCAGCATAGTTAGAGCTGCCCCGGCTAAGGGCAAAGCTGTTACAGTCGAGACGTACTGACTTGGAAAATAGGACAAACTCACCAAGTATCAAGCCCAGGTGTCCATTGCAGGTTTCACATCAGCATCCCCATCAGTTGGTGGTTAGAGAGTCACAGGGGAGGCAGGCCAGTCCCGCTGGTGTCGCAGGAAAACACCACCTAGAGGACGAGAATTAGGACACATTATTGTTAAAACTAGAGCAACCCAAATAACCCAGTTAAATGCTTATGCAAGGAATACAACTGCCAGACATCTATAGTACAGTGGTGGGGTCAGGAAGAAGGGCTGCAGTGTTTTTCTTTTTGTTTATTCTTTTAAATGCGGTACCAAAAAGTAGGTTTGTGCCAAATTTGCCCCTTTCAGGATCCCAGGCACCTGAAGCCTACCCCAGCTCACGTTGGGCGAGAGGTGGGGAACACCCTGAGCCAGTTACCAGCCAATCACAGGACCACAGAGACACAGACAAACATCCACACTCACACTCACACCTAAGGGCAATTAAGAGTCACCAGTTAACCTTACAAGCATGTTTTTGGTCTGAGAGTGTCCTGAGACAACCCACGCACGCACAGAGAGACAGACCAGCAAGATTCCTGCAGTGAGGCACATACACTACCTGCACCACTGTGCTGCCACAATAAAAATATTCTATCAAAAAATATAATCCACTGCTCTTCAATAAGGCCTAAAGTTTGTTTTTCTTTTTAAATATTATCTGCCAGGCCGTCTCCTGAAATCTGATGTTCCCTCTTTATTTGAAATCCAACAACAAATCCAGATAGCAAAACATTACAGATACAAGACTCAGAGTTTAAACTACAGTGAAGCATTGTGATCTCTTCAGGGCAGCAGCATTTTATTCAGCACAGAAAATTAAGCTATAAAAGTGTTTGGCATAAAAACACATGGCTGATCAGAATGATCAGGAAATGACTCATGAGGTTGGAGAAAATGACAGTAAAAAAGAGTACGGTTATAAATTCCATCTCAAATCAGGCATTCATTCTTGTCTGGCTGATATTGACCTGCAACCTGCAAACGGCAACTAATAAGCAAATCAGTTACGAGAGAATTCATTGTTTGCATGCAGCAAACTGCTGTGCCACAATGCCACCCTCTCCACAATCAATAAATCAATTAAAAAAATATCAATACAGGCCTGAAAAAATGACAATATATTCACTCAAACAAACAAAAATGAAAACAAAGGCTTATTTAGACACAATGTTCACAAACAAGGGATAAATGACCTAATTTCACATAAATTTATACTTTTAAGCCAGCTAAACCCATTTAAATGGCAGTTCAGCCAGATGCTGCTATAGTAATCAACATCGTTCCTCTACGGATTAAAATCATTATAGATGTTCATGTAAATATTAGATTGATCATTCTGTTCATGGTTGTATTGAGTATACATCCATAATGACTATCTTTACAACCATACAGGCATGAGGACTTTCTTGAAAATGAGATGCCAGATCTCAAGGGGCTAGCCTTTGATATATCTATATTCAACAGAGACAAATATAGCACTAAACAAATAAAGATTGCTGGATTCATTCATTGAGTGGAGACAACTGTGATGAGGACAGATTTATGGTCTGGGTGTCCATGGGTATACAAATCTAATATATATATATATATAATTATATTACATTTACATATATGCCTATATGTGTATCTATAAAATGAAGAGTATGGCTTCAGCCTGCTCTATAGTGAAGTGCCTTGGGATAACATTTGTTATGAACTGGAGAAATACAAATAAAGATTGATTGATTGATTGATTGATTGATTTGTTGATAAAGATAAGGGTCAAATGAACTTGATGTCGAAAATATGATCAATCCATCCTTGAGTTTTGGTGGATATTTCTGTAAAGTCTAAAGAAAACACCTCAAGTGGTCCTGAGACATTTCACTGATAAGCACAGGGATGTGCAGTAGAACCATGACCTTGATCTTTAATCTACGACCTCCAAACTCAGATGAGTACATCTTTTCAGTCTGATTAAACATTTGAGCAAAGTTTGAAAAAAATCCTTTTTGGCGTTCTAGAAATGTTGTGTTTACAAGACCAGAGAAGATTTACAGCTGGATCCAAAGACAGACAACCCAAACACAATCACTCCAAGCTCTCTTTGCTAAACATGTTTTGGGTTATTTATCATCAACTGAGGAGGAAACATTACTCAACACACAAGAGAGGCATTTGAACATTCATAATCTCATTGACTGAGCTTGCTCCTTTTTCCACTTGGCAGCTCGGGGGGCGATATGAGCGCTGATCTGATTACGAAACAACAGGAAAGAAGCATAAGCAGCAGGGGAGGCGGCAGAAAAACACAGTTTGATACTCTAACAATGTATGTGTGTCCTGCCATTAATATTTCACTGCATCATTGTAGCTAAGAGAAAACAAAGTGCAAAGGGGAACATGATGAAAAATGCATCTTATTTTGACACAGCTTTGGAATTCATCTGAGCAAAACAAAAACTGGAGAATTATCTCCTCGTGATGAGATTTTGAGACTGTGAAAAATTTGCTGATTAATGTGCCCAAATAATCAGAATTCAGTTATTATGAGCACATACCTGATGGAGACGGATGAGAAGGATGCTCTGTAACTCACTTTAGAGGCTATTTTTACTGCAATATTTTTCTTTCGCTTTTGTGCTCTTTTCTCAGACAGTGTGAGGTGACTGTCAAGGTCGCAAGCCTTCAGTTTCTCACTTGTCCCGAAAATTCAAAACAAGCTACATGACATGTCGCAACTCCGCCTGCAGCACAGCAGCACGCAACCCAAGAGAGATTACCATATCGCTCGCATTTGTCTGCAGAGAGCCTTCATGCATTAAAAACAGAACTCTGCACTCAGGTCCTTCTTCCAGCTCTACTGTACATCCATTTGTATTCAACAGAGGGTTCAGGGCCTGTCACCTCCAGCAATTCATCCAGCCGATGAAGTATTTATGACGCAAGTTTGTGCTTTTTGATACGTCACTCCCATTCCTTTCAGTTCGTCTCATGCTGGGATCGGTGCTGTCATGTCAGAGTTTAAGGAATGAAGGAGAAAAGGCAAAGTAAAAGTGTAGGTGTCATGGATTTCACAGCACAGTCTATCATTCACAGTCTAACATGCCATGAATATCAACCGCTCCACCTCCAGAGTTTTGGCCCACTCTGACAACTGATATGACAGTCAGAACGTTTATATCCACAGTAAAGTCAGGCTGGAGCTATGCCTCCGTTTTATCATCAAACTAGATGATGCTTCGCTAAATTGCCCAAAATCTTTCACCATAAATCACGCTTATGTGAAGATATTTCAGTTAGGTGATGCATTATACTCCCTTTTCCACCTTTAAATACAGTCCCTGGTGGTCTGAATGAAATGTTGTTCATGCTTTGGTTTTACAATTGATAAAGGTCAGGGATGAGACATTTCAAGTACGAACCCCAATTTCCATGTCCAGTGTTCCTAAGCCCACGTGGTGATATCTTTTACAGAATGATGTTTCTTTTTTAAAGCAGTGCCTGAGCGATGAAAGGTCATGGGCATACAATGTTGGTTTTCGGCCTTGCTGGTTACAGACAGAGATTTCTCTAGATAATCTGAATCTTTTTATGGTATTATGACTGTAGATGGTGAAATCTCTAAATTCTTTTCAACTGCATGATAAGAAACGTTGGACTATTTGCTCACTCAGTTGTTCCCAAAGTGTTGAACCTTGCCCTATCCTTACTTGTGAACACCTGAGTCTTTCAGGGATGCTCCCGGTAATTACAATCACCTGTTTCCAATTAACCTGTTGGGTTGTTAAATGTTTTGGAACATGTTGCAGGCATCAAATCCAAAATAACTGAATATTTGCAAAAAAAAGTTTATCAGTTTGAGTATTAAATATATTGTATTTGTAGTGCATTCAACTGAATATAGGTCAAAAAAGATTTGCAAATCACTGTATCCTGTTTCATTTTCTGTTTTACAAAATGTCCCAACTTTATTGGAACTGGGGTTTGTATTTAGATAAGCTGGAGCCAGTGTGAGGTCCAAGTTCACGCTGAACAGCTACAAAACCAACTGCTGTATAAAAACATACCGTAATTTCTCGATTATAACACACACTTTTTTGCTTTTAAATAAGCTCTAATTTTTCGGGTGCGTATTATACACGAGTATGAGCAAAATACTTAAAATATTTAGTCTCACCAGCATCGCGATTGCAACACATCTGATACAAAAAGCCGGAATATTCTCTTTCTCTACAGAACATTCCCACCAAACTTGCCTAATTCTTATTAAACTGACTGTTTAACTGTTCTAATCCAATATTTTGGGTCTTAAATAGTTTAACTTTGTGTAATCATCGTTTAATTCTCAAGTGTTTCCACTTACTGGCAAACACAGAGTGCTGCCATCTCGTGAGCAAGGGAAAGCAAAATAGCTGCAGAAATCGAGTGATTGCGCATGTGTGAAGCAAAAGGTGTTTCCGTTTGAGAGAGAAAATCGTGTATTTGTTGTGAAAATACTGAAATTCCATTGATTAAAACTTAGAATAAAGGTAATTTTTGAGTTGCCTGAGAGAGTAAGGTTTGGGCAAAATTTGGGTGCATGTTATATTTGAGTACGTTGTTCTTCAGGCAAAAATCTTGAAAATATGGGGTGCGTGTTATAATCGAGAAATTACGGTAAATAGAATAACTGTTGGCGGGGTTCACTCAGGGTGAATGGTGTCAGTAGCAAAGACCCTGATCAGGGCTCTCCTAGTTTACATGGAGTTTAAATCATCCAGCTTTAGTCCAGCTTTAGTCAGACTAAAACTGTAAATCTTCTCCTCCTAAACACATGTTTAAACACCGAGTGGGATCTGAGACTAAAATTTGACTCTGTGCCTCCCATGGGAGCTGCACATACTGTAGCTGTAAATTTGTCTCCAACAAGGCGCCCTTCAACCGTCAACAATAGTCCAACAACTGATTTTACGGTTGTTATCTCTGTCTCCAAGCATCAAATCATCCTCTGGCCCCGTGTGATAAGTCCGGTGTGAGCCCAGGACAAGACGGCCTCACTTAATCTCCAGCATGGCCCCCTCCTCACTGTATCAAACAGTCCACTCTGCAGCTCCATTTTCCTCTGATTTCACCTCACTCTTCCTCTTCCCTTTGTCTCCCCGGGCTCTTATATGAAACATAAAAGACAGAAAACTCCTCAGTGCCAGGACACTTTAGCCAAAGGACATACTAGAGTACGGCGAGTCATTATCCATCACGGTGATTCCTTTCTTTCCGGTTGAGACAAAGACAGTTGTTAGGGAGACACTCATCCGCCTGTGCTGCCAGATTTGTTGCTTCAAATACGCCTATATATGACAACCGGGGCAGCTGCGACTGCCATTTTACCTCACTGCTGTTAGATTCTGCCTGTCAATCCAACAGACTGATTTGTGTAACATAACAGAAAAAACAGAGGGAAGGGTTTGAGGAGAGATGAAAAACATTTCTTTTTCAGTTTCTCTCATGAGAAAACAACATTAACCTTGCAAATCCCCTTCATAAATCAACATATATTTTGAAAGGCGAGCAATACTGACGTCAATGTGCATTTTGTAGTCAAAAAGAGACTTTGATTGTGAATTATGATGACTGTAACTGCAGTGAAAGCAGCATCTGTCCGTATTAACTCTCAGGGCTCCATTAAACGTCCAGAAACGAGCATCTTGGCTCACAGCTCAGCTATCTTTTCTTTCACCTGACACAGTTACCATTTCTGCTCCATGTGCTTACCCTGTTTGAACAGAAAATGAACATGAGCTCCAATTAGAGCCAGTGGAGTTTGTCTAAAAATAAAGAGTGATCAAGGGTAAAGTTGGCATTTAATTCTCCTTGAGGACGTAGTTTACAAATGCACCTTAGACGAGAGGTTCCCAAACTTTTTGATCCCCTACACCCAGAATAGCAGCCCCAGGAGCTCAGGCTCTCCCACATTGTGCGTCTTTAAAGAGCTGCAGACCCCTACATTATTAATATGTGCAATGTGCAAGCTTGTATTTGAATTATCTTTTTAGCGTACTGTCCTCATTTCAACACAGATTTTGCCTAATTACTGTGGTTTTATTGTAAATCAAACTTCTTTTATATATGCTTTAAAAAGAGAAAAAAATTGCCATTAAAGGCTACTGACCATAGGCGTCTTGAAAGGCACCCATACATAAAATGTGTCATCATTAGTGGAAGTAAATAGCTGAAAATAAAAATGTAAATGTAAATGTTCTCGATTTATACAGCCCTTTAAAACAACCCTCTTGGTGAACCAAAGTGCTTTAAAATAGATAGTAATAAAATAGTAATAAAAGCAATAAAAACCAAAAAAGAAATAAAAGCAATAAAAGAGAAAAAATACAATAAAATGAAGTAAAAGTGTCACCACGCTACTGGGCAAAAAGACAAAGAGAAAGACAAAAGAGAAATTTAAAATAGATAAAACAATAATAAAAAAATACTACTACTACTACTACTACTACTACTACTACTAATAATAATAATAATAATAGTACAAAAGGAAACAAAATAATAATAATAATAATAATAATAATAATAATAATAATAATAAAATTAAAGAAAGAAAAAAGGTAAGAAAAAGGGGAGCACTGGAACAAAACATTAAGAACAGTAAAGTTAAATAATAATTAATAACTGCATCATGAAAAAAATAAATACATTCATTAATGATTAAAGTGTTAAAGGTCTACATAGATTTAAAAAATCTAAATGCCAAAAAAAATATACATAACAGTAATCAGAGCTTCTGCCTATTTTCAAACTCTCCTCTGTGTGCACTCTCCAAGAAGAGTAATAAAGGATGAGACATACTTTATTAACCACTCACGGGGAAACTGAACTCTTTACTCTGTTGTTGAGACATGCTACACAAACACAGGCTGAAATACACAAACAGGTCCCACAGTGTGCACTAATGGAGAGATGTCAGAGTGATGGCTTGCTGCTTCTGAAGAAGCACCACAGGGGTTCAGTGCCTTGCTCAGGGGCACTTTGGCTGAGCCCAGGAAGTCAGCTGGAACCTCCCCAGCTAGCAAACCAACTTCTTGGTTGGGACTTGAACCAGACTGAGCTACTGGCGCCCCCAGCAGATGTTGATATAGTTGATAAACCTGCCCAATCTGCCATGACATTGTTAAAAACAACAACATTCCCAAATAAACAGAGCTATAATGTTCTGTAATACTCTCTCGCATATGTCAAAATAGAAATAAAAATGTGGGTGAAATATACTCCGATAGCCAGGTGATGCTGTGGTACTTGCAGAAAAACATAACAGAAACTGGTAGATTAAATACTACTAATTTAATTGAGCTTAAATATGGATAAATGTTGATAAAGTAACTTCTTTTTCAGTGTTACAGCATGTATTAGTCCCTTTAGCACCCTTTACATGCCAAAAACTGTGGCCCTCTTGAAATCAGAGTGAGGTTGATGTTGCCCTGTTGGTAAGCATAGCTGCCCATCCCTGGTATAGATGGACATCGCGACAGTAAAGGAACCTACGCCATCAAAATCAGGTCCCAAGATTGCTCAGAGATGAAGAAGCAAGGGAATGTTATTTCATTAGATTTCTGATACAAGCTCCTGCTCTTTCATGATTTCCTAGATATTTCTTAAAGAGCCAGCCTCCATCAGGAGAAGCGTATGAGGGCAACACTGATTTATTGAAAGATTGGACTTTAATAGATTTGTCACTCCGTAGTTTTTCTTGTCAAAGCATGGAGGATTATAACTTTTACATTTACAAGACAATGTCAGGATTATCTCTCTGCTGGCTCAAAGAGAGGGGTTGGATTTTTGTTCCTTTACAGATATCAGCTCTGCAAAAGCAGCAGAATAAAAAAAACCCTTTAGGCATCTCATTACAGGAGATCCGGCTGACCATCTAGGGAGACAAAAACAAGCCTTAGAGGTTTCGATCAATTATAGATTGGAGTGAAGGCATTCATATTGGATATAGCCGCCTGTCTTTGAGTTCCACTCCTCCTGGATATCGACAGAAGCGATGACAATTCCTGAGCTCACCAGCTGAGAAGCCAGCACCAGCAGCGTTTAATAGGCTCCTGCATTATGGGAAATTAATTCCACAAAAGCCATGTGAGAGGGGTGTTGTGTATTTATCACACGCTTTAATTATTTTTCAATTACAAGGCTGGAGTAAAGGTTTTAGTAAGCATTTAATTTTTTTCTTTCCAGCGCCGCAACTATCACAGGAGCCCGAGATGAAGACAGACAATAAAGCAGCAGTGGCTGTAACACGCTTATTAAAGGACACTCTCAATGTCATCATGACTCAGCAGAGAACTGACAGAGCCACTCGCTCAGGAAACAGCGAGCCCGCTCTGAGGTGTAGAATAGCCCGATCGCTGTCATAACTGTGAGGTCAAACTCATCCTCAGCAGATCCAGGAAACTGTACGCCATCACACCATTTCTCCTTTCCCTCCCGGCTTTACACTCATTTATATGTCCTGTCAGCACTTTGATTAATGGCTTGATTCACACACAGGATCATATATATACGCTATATGGCAAGGTATCAATCATAGGAGCAGAACATTCTGTTAGCCGTGTTACTTCAGTGAAGGCTTAATTACCTCCCCGTAACAGAAGTACATGTGGAGTGATGCCTCAAAACTGCTCACATGTGAACAATGTGCCCTTAAGTGCAGACCTCGTATGTTTAAATACATCTTCAGTTATGCTTGAAACACAATTAAGTCATCATGGGAGAACTCATTAGTTAAAGAAATGCTTCACATGAAGACATGTTGGCTTTATAAAGTTAAGTACAATCAATCATCATTCATTCATTCATTTTCTTTACCACTTTAACTTTTTTGGGTTACGAGGGGGCTGGAGCTTATTCCAGCTGTCACTGGGCGAGAGACGGGGTACACCCTGAACCAGTCGCCAGCCAATCACAGGGCCACGTAGAGAGACAGACAACCATTCACACTCACACTTATACCTATGGGCAATTTGGGGTCACCAGTTAACCTGATGAGCATGCTTTTGGTGCTCATGCAGGTTCTCGGGAAGAACATGCAAACTTCACACAGAAAGGCCCTGCCTGACCCGAGGAACAAACTGGTGACCTTCTTGCTGTGAGGCACGTGCTGCTCATCAATCAATCAATCAATCAATCAATCTTTATATGCAAGGCACCAATTCATAACAAGTGTTATCTCAAGACACTTTACAATAGAGCAGGCCAACGTTATACTCTTCATTTCAGATACACGTATATGCATATATACATATATAAAATACACATATATACATGTACCCAACATGAATCCACCACGAGCACAGCACCGGGCCAACCTACAACGCAGCACACCTGTAGGAGGCTCACAGTAACAGTGGCAAGAAAAACTGGGCCTTACCACCACTGCCAAAACCAATCCTGCAAAACGGCTTAAACCAGGCGTTTCATAACATTTTTTAGCCCATGAATACAAAAACTGCATATTAGGGACAGATGACACTGGCGCACAAGTGCCTTTATATTATCAAAAAAGTAAATTTTAATTTTAGTTTTAAGTTTTACACATTACCCTCATTACAGAATAAATTCTCCTGACACTGAACTCATTTCTTGCACATGCTTTTACAGTTATTCATATATTTTATCCACTATCATTAAGTCCAAATTAAGTTTGGTTTTCAGAAAGGGGTCCTCATCCTTGCTTTGGCAACCACCCCTCTACTATTATAACCAAATACCTGCCTCTTTTGCCTTGAACAATGTATCCTGAAAATGTAATCAAAATCCATGAAGAAGTTAATGAGTTATTTGGAAAAAAAAAAGAGTGGGAAAAATGTCCAATCTTGCAATGTTAACAAATCCTTTAAAATATTTCATGATCTGCATTTGCATATTTCTTTCTTGTGTCATGACCAACCTTCCACAAAAATTTCATCTAAAATCTGTTAAGAAGTTATGGCGAAAATGCAGAAAACTGCCCTATCCCCAATGTCTGGATTTGCATCACCACCATTTTCAGGTAATGTGCCATGACCAACATTACCTGAAAATGTCATCAAAATCCATTTCGAAGTTTTTGAGATAAACAGAAAAACCAATACCAGAAAACACAACCTCCTTGGCCAAGGTAGTTAATCACATCTATATATTTTGATTATTAATTTTGATTAGATAGCATTGCAGGTAATCTTACTGCATTCCCTTGTTTAATGTGGCCTTTTTTATTATAAAACATTACGGCTAATCGAACATTTCCCTGTGAGGCCCGGCAGACATTTTGTTTCTGTTTCCTTTAATCTAATGCACCTTCAGATCTCAATGAATGCCACTTACTCACCACTCTGAATCAAATCAAACAAGCTTTTCATTTGATACTAGACGTAGAAAAAAACCTGTTTTTCAAGATAATTGCTTTAAGTAGCAGTTTGATTGAACAATTTCTTTTTATTATCTTCTTTAAAACCTTTGGCATCAGAGGTATGAATACAATAACTGGGAACATATCTGTTTTCTCAAATCAATACTCATGAAAGGGAGCTGCTGGAGGGCAAACTTACCAAGAAAAGGTGAGGAAATAAAAGAAACTGTTGAGAAAAAGAATATAGGCATCTCCGTGCTTGCTTTAGAGTCCATTAGCTGGATCTAGTAAACTTCCATGTAATGCATTAGCTGATAGCGCCAAAGCTTTCCAATGAATCTCCATCTAATCAAGAAATCATTACGTCTGAAGTTTGAACAAGCAAACTGGATGTTACAGAATTAACTATCAGATCCTCAAACGCAGATGTGGGGGCTGTTTCCTTTTTCTGTTAATTTAATTCACTGATGGATCTCAGCTTTAAAAAGCTGAACACTGATTGGTTTATTATCAGTAATTCTGTGGGCTGTTTTCCTCATTAGCCAATTCATCCTTTCTCTTAAGAACTGAGGAAAAGGGAGGCAAACACCATTAGAATGTAAAGCAGGAGGGAATCTACAGAGCTATATAGGTTAGCCTTACTGTTGGCCATAAACAATACTTTTTAATCTTCAAGAGCACATGGAGTCACCTGGAGTTTAACGGTCTGCACTGAGAAGGAACCAAGTCTATGTCTTTCCACTTATCAGACTTTTTTTGAGCCTAGACACAAATCGTTAACCATAGTGTCCAAGAAAAAACAATGAAATTCAATGTGTGCATATAAAAAATGTTGGAATAGAATATAGTTTAATATCAACGAAACAGATTTGTTTACATTTTTTGGGGGTAAGCTGAAAAAGATCCCTAAAAAAAATCCCTTTTGGTCATGTTGACAAAATGTTTTTGCCCAATAGCATAAAAATAGGAAAGTCTGGCCTCTTGGTTTATATTTGGCAGTTTCATAGTTCAGAGGGTGTTGAATGAACTGTTTGATTACAGTGAGAACAAAATCTTTATATGAAAGAATCACAAAGTACTCTTGCCAATGAAAACACAAGCGATAAGTGAAGCGACCCCTGACCTCACTCATATTCCAACAAACCAATTGATCAGATTGTCTACCCCATGGCCCTTCAATAACACAGCATTTCAACACACTCAGGCTCTGCACATGCAAGTTCTAAGTAGTGACAATGCTGATACTACCCTACAAGTTTTCGAACAGACCCCCCAACTAGGTAAGGTGATGCCAGAGCATCCTGTAGGTCATCAGGTGGGGACCTCTACGCCCAATTAACCCCCACAACACCTCTAAGAGGCTGGACAGTGGACTCCGTCATCCCAAAGCCACCCCTCTTTTCATGCCAACTCTCACTGCCTGCCATGCTTATACTAGGTCCTATTTTTTTTTTTTTAATCTAACTTTCCCTACCACATGGTCACAGATGTACATGCAAGCACCAATCCAAAAGTGGGCAAGTGGCAGCCTGAGGACCACATGCAGCCCTCATACCAGCATTCATTTTGTTGAACTAATTATTTTTGTCATAGTTTTCGTCAACAAGCTTTTATCCCCTGATGAAAACTAGACAGTAACTATTAAAAACAAGTGCACATGGACAAAACTAGAACTAAATTAAAAAGTGCTGTCAAAATTAACACTGCCTCATACTACCTCAAAGTGGTCCTACAGTTAGTTTACAAAATCATATAGGCACATAAATTGAGAAAATGTTACATCTACCATGAAATCATTAAAAACAGCAATAATCTCAAGAAATAGAGATAAACTGATTGTGATTTACTGTTAAACTTTTGTTTTTACTTTACTAAACGCACTTGTCAAAATACAAAACCTAACTGTTAGTATGACATACTTTAATTACAGTTAAACACTCTGAAAGTCGAGAGTATCTCATTCAAGTTTCAACATTTTGGCCCTCTGGTACTGCAGATGATTTAATGTGGCTCTCCTTGTTACCATAGTGTCCCATCGTCCTGATACTACCTGTCCTTGTCTATAATTAACAACAGCTACTACTGATGCCAAACACTACCCATTAAAATATAACCAATCATATAATCACATAAACATAAGAGGAAGAGGAGGAAGAAGACAGACTGACATGGTTAGAAAGAGGACAGGGGCGGAAGAGCCTTGTTGTGGTACCTACACATGGGCCAACTCTCACCTCTAATGTACTTTACATATATCTGAAAATAAAGTACATTTAAGGTAAAGCATATTATTGTTTACATATGAAATATAAAGCATCTTTCTAGAGAGTAGATATTATTTGTGTAACAGAGTCACCTTGACAAATGAAGACTCGTAGCTCTTTTATCATATCTGCTAAGAAACTCATTAATTTTGTCTTTACTGAACCTCTAATTAAACCGTCATTTACTAGGGCACTTTCCATCTTAAAGAAATTTGTAACTCTGTAAAAACATGAGGCTGGTCATGGAGAATTCACTTCAAAATTATCAGAAAGGTTCAACAACACAGGCCATGAGTACAGCAACTGCAAGCAAAATGTCTATATGCCAAGTCCACGAATAAATGTGGGGCTACACTTTCTCTTCCTGTCTGAGGGCTGCAGGGTGCAATGAATGAATGGATGAGTTTGGAATACAGAGTTAGAGATCTAATTTTAGTTGTTGCACATCAGAAGACACATCATATTTCTGGAAAGATCCCCTTAGAAAACTGCAGGATATATCCCAGATGGAAAAAAATATTGCACTGTCATTTTATTCTAATATTATTGCTTCTACACCATGGTGTCAAAACAGGTATCAATAGTGCTTGATTTTTACTTTTTCAAGTCAAATATTAAACTTCTAGCATCTTGATGACCAAACAGCATTGTGAAGTCACTGGCTATAAGGATGGGAATCGGAAATCAGGTGAGGGTAGATGCCTGGAAACGCGAGCACGACCAGGATTTAAGGGTCAAACCTGTACCAAACTGAACTGAAACAAACCAGACAGCTCGGTGGAAACACAGAAAAAGAAGAAAGATATATAATCATGGCAGACAAGGGGCAGATATGGTCAAAATTGTGGCTTAATTTTGAACATAAATACTAATTGCAGAATGTTTTTTATTTTGTTTGTTATATTGTTATAATTATATCGTATTGTTATATTATATTTATATATATATTATTTGTATTTATATTTATATATATTTATCTATTTTTTTTAGATCTATCTTTTCTTTTTATACATGTTTTTATCTGTAGTAATTAACTGCTAATGAATTCCAATTTCCCTGAGGGAGTTTTTCCCAAGGGGATTAATAAAGTACTATCGAGTGTAATCTAATGTAATCTAATCTAACCTAATGTTTCGTGGGTGGAAACAGCAGCAACTTGCAGAAGTGAAGTTGCATGGACGTGATATCAGGAGTGGCGTATCTTTAACATTGATGCCACTGAAATCACGTGTAGGCCAACATTTCCCAAACTGAAAATCAATAAGAGAATTGTAGAAGAATCTTATGAATTACCAGAATTGATAATGGCATTTGTATCAATAAAATCCTATCATTTCCTACGCCTAACTGTCAATTACTACTGGCCTCTAGCAATGATGAAACTCATGAAAACGTGTTGAGACTGAATTTTAAATCATTTTTTGTTTTTAGAGGAAACTCTTTTCTTACATTTTTACCCAGTTGCATCATGTGACCTTCACCACAGAGCAGATTTTTTGACATCACCATGGCAACTGGAGGAGAATTTATGGGTAAACAAATGCTTCTTGTTTCATATTCAAAGGAAATATTTCATTCATGTTTTCATCCCTTCGGCATGTTGTCGCTGGGTTGTTAAAAATCCCTCGATAAAAGAGTGACCTTTTGTGTGTTTACATCTGGATAAAGAAGAGTGTTTACCAAAGACAATTAGAAAGTCATTACATATGAAAGACTAACATGAAAACTTTAACGTCTTTAATTAATAAGACAGAAAACCTGCAGCAAGGCCGTTTGTCCCTGCTATCAGTGCGGCTGTAATGGCTAAAATCTGTTTTTACCATGCACCTTCATTACAAAAGCTCATTAGTTGTTTTATTCTTATAAAGGTAAGAAATCAAAGATTTCTGCCAGCTCACAAAACTTCAGCCATCTTTATCCATGCCAGGGTGCCATCTTCACACACAGCCCCTCTGACTGTCTTAGAGATCACACCAGCTCCAGTTAAAATAAAAAATAAAAAGTCTCTGCGAGGATTGGACATGATTTAGAGATATGATCGTCTGAAGTCTTGTAAACCCTGTTGTAGGTCACAGTTTACTAAACATCCGACACTTTTCTTTGTAATTAATCCAAAGCAACTGGCAACTGATGAATCATTTAATCTAAGTTTGCAGGGAGCTAATATAAATGATAAAGTTAACAATGCCTTTGAGCGTGCTGGTGATTTTATACTACAAATAAAAGCTTCATCTGGAGCAGGAGGGGCAACAATATGTCTTTCTGTGTCATTTAAGAGCCATAATCCATAGTAAACATTATATTACACAGTCTCCATAGGCAGATAGTTGTCATGGAGATGGATCTGTTTACATAAAGCTGCTATCATTTCATTCAGGCAGATAAGAAGCACATTTTTTAGCTCCTCCATTCTGGCTGTGGGCCGTGGTTTAGGGCAACATTAGCCCTAAAACATGACGCACTGTAACATGAATTATCGGCCATTTTCTTAAAGAACATAATCTTGTATTTTCTATATTTGGATTATATTTCACATTCTCCAAAAGGAAAGTTCTGCCAGCCCTCCTATTACGCAATCCTTTCACAGCCAGAGTTTCAGACCCACTAATGATAGCATTTATATGACATCACACACTCCCTGAACCATCTCCTGGTGAGCAAAAAAGCTTCTCTGCTCTGCTGTGGAGAAGTTTATGGTCACGGCTGCCACTTCTCTGGTTTAATCATGTTTAATTTTTATTTTCTTGGGCAAAAGGAAGTTTGTTTTTCATTTGAATGCTCAAACCGCTGAGGGGACCAGACCGGATTATCCTTCTACAGAGCTCCATCCTAGACAGAAAGCACAGAGAGGAGGAAGTAGCGGATTAATGCTTTCAGACGCTCCCACAGGACGCCCCTTTGTCGCAGCAGGTTACCGTAGATCAGACTTTTCAAAGTTTAAGTACTGCAGCCTAATCTGGAAAGTAAATTCATCCGGGGCCAACCAATATCTTCTATCCATGAAACTCAAAGCACTTGCTCCCATAGTCTTATTTCACAAACAAATAACCTTAATGTGAGCACTTTGTTATGCAACACAAATAAATAATCAAACAGCAAAACTTAACGTCACAAGTGAGGAACTTATAGAGTCAACACGTTCAATTACAGAGCCTCCACTATTTGCAATGAAATGCAAAGTCATCTGTGTGTTCTACATGTAAGTAGCAGTGTATTTTAACAATTTCAGGAAGTTTGATGAAAGATAAAACATTTACAAATAAACATTTAAGAATAATGTTAAATGGGATTCCAGTTTTTAAATGTGATCGTCATCGTTTTTATTCATTTAAACGCCCATATTCTGCTTTTTGTGCTTTACATTACCTTAAGTGTCAAAGAATGATAGAATTATTATATTTGCATCCAGATATCACCTTCTCTACATATTTATGGTGCAAGCAGCAACCTTAAACATCTAGACCCCCTGAATAGACCTACCAGTGTGATGTCCTGCCATTCTTATGTCCCTGATTTAAGCTCACTAGCTCGTGGTTGCAAGCCAAATGCAGACTGTCGAGGTTAGAAAGAATACAGAGTTGTTTACAACATGGCACTGAGCAGTGCTAAACCGACCAGTCAACACAGAGCTGAGATCAGGATGGACTGGGCCCACGTGGGGAAAGCAGCCTTAAAGGGGCAGGAGCTCTAACAGAGCATCTTAGACAGAGTGAGAATACAGCACAATCAGGGGTGCTCTGTCTGTGAGAGCTAGAATGTTCTTTGAATATTACTGTTTGTGAGCATACCCTGGCAGTCATAAAATGAAAATATGACCCCAATTTAAGGCAAAAATGACCTTTTTTAGTATTGTTATTTTAAATGACTTCTTAAGGCCAGCACCTCCAGGGCCCAACGAGAGCCAGTTACACACAGTTTCATTTATTATTATTATATTTATTCAGTTTATAATAAGACTGGGCTGAGAAATTCTTGTTTATATTTCTACAAAAATAAATAAACAGGATTTCCTTATGCTACATTGAAGAATAGATTACTAACCAAATATGGATTGCAATTAAATCTGTTTGACAACAAATAAGAATAACATTTCAGTTCATAGAGGAAACTTCTCTTCACTTAGATCAACACTTTTAAACCTAACTCTTAGGTAGATATTTAATACATGCATAGATATTTAATACATTAAAAGTTTTCTGAAAATCATTTGAAATGATTAAATTCATTTCTATTTCTGTCAAAAAACAATGTTAACAGTGACTTCACTGATGAGGTAAGGACATGAATTAAATAACGCAGAATAAGAAGCATTTATAGTCAGGCTACGGCAAAACAATCAAGATTATAATGAAACTGAGATTATTTCTTTGATTTAAATTGTGACATCAAGATTCATAATTGTCCCATCCCTAATCACCAGAGATGGGCCAGAAATAAAATTCACGCAGCTTTTATCTCGATGTCAAAATATGCCAACCAAAACCATTTTTGAGCCGTGCAATTGGTTTATTTCCTTGGTAAAAATGAGCAGTGTAATATTTGATAGGACTTTCTTTCTTCTGCAGGCAGCCTTATGTGGACATTTAGGGGAGTTTTTTTTTTTTTTTTTACTGTTATTTCTACTGAGCATTGGCGTTATTTTTCAGCTCCACAGGCTGTAGCTTGAATCATGCTCTTTTCAAGCTTTGGCACAATCATCAGGAATCACTTTATGGAAATGTTCAGGGGTTTGACACGTTAGCACCACATTTACAGGAGAAACTGCGATGAGGTCCTACTGTATGATCAGCAGCAGTCCACATGTGGCTGTGAGCAGACATAAGCACACCAGATTAAAACAAAGACTCCCACAGCCTGCGCAGCTCTTATTAAACCCTTAAACAATATCAATCTTAAGATTCCTTCACTATCATCTGGAATGGCCGGGGTGCATATTCTAATCTTACTCCATTAGGAAATGCAGCGAGCAGCGGGGACATAAACCTGCTTGTGATATAGAACGATGAAAATTTACTGTTGCTCACCCACACAACAGTGTGAGGTTGTACTGCCGTCTGCCGTGTGCCATTAGCATCCACCATCGCTCCAGTAATGGCGACACTCTGATCATTTTGTGTGGTGGTAATAAGAAAAGACAGGTCTGATATAGTAAATGAAGGTTTTACAACTACCTCTCCTGCCCCATTGAGCTTTAACCTGGGAATGCAAATGAGCCTCATGAAAACTTGGTGATTTCACAGTTCACTGGCTGCCACACAAGCATATGGTCCGCAGTCTACAGGAAAACGCATTTAAGAGGAGGGGGCACACGTATGAATCTTATTTTAATCCCTTACCGTTCATTTTGTAATCAGTCAGTCATGTTTAGTGCACCACTACATCTGTGCTGCAGCAGCTTCTCTGTTTCCTACATTATACTCGACATCCCAGGGAAACTCAAGAGAGATCCACTGTCTCTACAGCAGCCATATTATTCCTTCAGTATTTTTAGGATGTGCGGGAGATGTGGTCCTCTCCGTTTACAAATTCAAGCATGAAGATTACAAGGGCTTAGTGCGACAAGTATTAGCATATCCTGTTAGCATACAAGCCTGTAAGTAGGGTTACACAAGAGAAATGGAGCTGCTTTTACATCCCTGTTTATTTTTTTAAATCAAAAATATACCCAAAAATATAGATATTGATAGTCTTCTTGTGTATATCAGTGATGGATTAAAGGGCTTTGGAGTAGTTAAGGTGCAGGGATTACGGTTTCGTACAGGCCTGTGTGGTTTTTTTCCATCTATAAACTTTATCCCCCTCTTAATGGTGATTTTATAATATTCATATAGCAATTCACCCAGGTGCTTTGCCAAAACGATGCGGTCCCACCCCTTTCTAAGTGAAAAGCAATAAAAGGTAAAGAGTGCTCCTTTGGGGATTTAAAAGCTTGACATAAGAAAACCATATCAGCGAAAGATTATAAGGATCCAAACTCGGATAGCCAGAGAGGAACACAGGAAAGTGCTGACTTAACCCTTGTGTGGTGTTTATATTTTTCTTATTCAGCCAGTGTTTGTGGGTCTAGTGGACCCGCTGCATTTTTAAGTTATTATTTCAACACAACGAAAAAAACCAACAACTTTAAAACACTTGACTGGTGGTTACTTTAACCCAATTACAAGCAATACATACACCATTATTGGTTAATAAATGTCTTTTAAATTTGTTAGATCACATTTAAGTACATAAGTGCTACTCGTTTTTTATTAGTTTTTTAATAAAATGTGATACCAAAATAAAAGGAAAATACCCTTATTTATGTAGAACTGCAAGTTCCAAACATATGGGGAAGTGGTATCACAGATCTTTATACCATATTTTGCAGGGTTAGATGGTATATACTGCTGAAAAAAACAGTGGCCCAGGGTTGAAAAACAGTAAGAGGTGGTGCACCCACGGGTCCCACTCTGTCAACAGCAGCTAGCCTGTCTCTCTACCATTGAACTGGTTTGTTGTCCTGGTTACCAAGGATGATGATCCTTGAAATAATGTGGAAGTTTTCTAGAGATATTGTTTCACAGAAAAATTCTCAATCAGTCTCTGCATCTCACAGGGATTCTGTGGAGTCCCCCTTTGGACCTGAAAATTCCAGCAAAGGGAAAAACCCCAAAGTAGGCATGTAAATGGGTTTATCGTTATTGACTTTTATTTGACCAGGAAAACCTCACTTAAGTTAAAAATCTCTTTTTCAAGAGTGTCCTGGCCAAGACAGCAGCACGTTCAACAGTTTTAGACAAACACACGCAGTCAAAATAAAACAACAAACACATTAAACAAGACTTCAACACGTTAAGGAGGAAAAGTCTGAATTTTAGACAGCAAATTTTAAATTTTCCCATGTGAGAAAGATAAAGTGAATCAGTCAAACATCTGCAGACAGATGTGTCTGCCTCCAAGTCGCTCAACATCGTCTTAAAAGTGTCCAGTGAAACCTGATCTTTAAGTTTCAGGTCTTTTTGTAGTTCATTCCAAGTAGAGCCACAAACCTGAACACCTTTTTTTGCAGTTCAGTTCTCACTTTTGAAACAGACAATAAGAAAAGATCCTGAGACAGAAGATTAAAAAATCCTGTGCTCTTCTGACTGATGCAGGTCAGAGGGTAGGATGGGAGCAGACCTAGAATACATTTATAAATAAGAATATGCCAGTGGCTGAGTCTGTGTGCAGACAAAGAAGACCATTCAACATGAGCATACAGCAAATATGATGAGTAAGAGATTTAAGATTTGTGATGAACCTCAGAGCGCCATGATACACAGTATACAGAGACTGTGAGCTTTGAGAGGAGACATCACCATAGTCCAGCACAGACTTAAATGTAACAGAAACCAGACTCTTTCTAGATTCATGAGAGAGACATGGTTTCATTTTAAAGGAAAAAAACCTAACTGTTGTTTTAATTTTTTAAGAAGCTGCTGAATAGCAGAAAAATAAAGGGAATCATCGGGTTTGGTCTATCCCCTTCCCCCCTCTCCAAATAAATGACTTTCTTCTAATGTAGTGCAATCCAGAAAACATTTCAGGACCTAAAATTTACACATTTCTATTAGCCATGGGTCCAGTCGACCCAAACATCTTGTTTTTCATATAAATGTGAAAGTGGTGCACAGTGTGTCGTCATTGAAAATAAATATGATATATGTGAAATGTTAGCTTGGTGAAAGTTAAGACCCTATCCTTTATATGGATGGGAAATGGTGGCGATGGTAAAGCTTATGTAGTGCTTTTCTAGTCTCTTTGACTACTCAAAGCAGGTCACATCCACCCATTCACACCCATTCACTCTCACCTTCACTCACTGATGGTTGAGGAGTCCATGTCAGTTGTCCATCAGTATCAGTACTAACACATCCTCACCCTTCATACCAAAACCTGCAACCTTCCGAAAACCATACTATCAGCCACCGACGCCCCTCGATGTAGCCCCTTCACTCCCAAATCCATCTGAGCCCCTGCTAGTTATATAAGCCTAGACACCATACAGCTGCCTTCTTTTCCAAAGGAGGGGACCTTATTCTGTTTCTGAAATATTTCTAAAAATGTAATAAGTTGGTAAGCAGAGGTCCATAAGACCCACCATTAATGCAATGCCTGCCAAGAAGAAAAAGCAGCTTTTATTCCTCACTATCACCTCTCCACCAGTGAAGTATAAAGGGGAAAACATTTTACAGAGCCTCAAGCAGGAGCGTAATTTGCTAAATGATTGTGACAACTTTTCTGTAAACAAGTGCAGGGTCTTACTATGAATCACACTCACCAGCAAGATATTTTTCCTTATTTACCATCAGCAAATAATGTCAGAGTTGTGCCCAAGCGCTGCCGGAGCTGTCAGTTTGACAGGTTGTGGAGGTGGTGGTGCAGCAGTTACCAACAAAACAGGTAAAAAAAAACAAAAAAAAAAACAAGCGCCCTTCAATCCCCTCCCTCCTGCGAAAACAACCCAAATCTCTCCAGGCTGGTAAATGCTGCAGTGCCTGTAATTTGTGTTTTGTTCTTGAGTTCATTGGCAACTGTGGTAGGATTTGTACGTCAAAGCAGAGAGCCGGATGAAGAGAGAAAATAGAAGAGGAGAGGTTTGATAAGATCGTCTCTGCAGTGTCAAAGGAAGGAAACAGGGAGCTAATCTGATTTCCTCAACTGCCTCTCATTTTACAGGTACAGAATCCCAAAATATATCTGCACCCTTTGTTCTGTTGTCCTTTTGGTACATATTGAATGAATGAAATAGATTGGAAAAATACCAACTGCTAAAGGTCCTGAGGTTTATTTGGGCTTCTGTTCATGTGCTGGGTGAATATTTGCTGTGGTCTTTGCCAAGTTTACAGAAAAACACTGACGTCCATACAATCATTTTCCAGTTGTCCTGTTTGGGAGCTAAGGCGAGCCTCAGTGGAATGCTCACTGGTCAATCACCAAAAACTTTATTTATTTATTATTATTTATGACGACGTCTGTGCTTGCTATCGCTCCTGGCCTGTTTGTTATTTTTCTCCTGAGACAGCAATAGCATTGCCAGATTCTGACTTTTCTTACATTAAACCATATTATTACCTCCAGCAAGGAGGTTATGTTTGTTGCCTCTGTTTTGTTTGTTTGTTTGTCTGTTTGTCAGCAAGATTACGCAAAAACTACAGGACAGATTTTGCTAAACTTTTCAGAAGATGTTGGTAATGGCCCAATTTAGTAATTATTTGATTTTGGTGGTGATATGTCTTTTTGTCTGGATGCAAAATATTCCAGAAATTTCAAAAAATCCTATAAGTTAACATTGAGTAGAATAAAAAAAACCTCATACCACTGCCATTTTAAACAGACTTGCTACCATTTTCACAGGATAAATATGGGGTCCGTGTCTCTATCATCAATGTAAATTTCATCTGGATCTGATCAGATTGACGTCACAAAAAACATTGAACTTTATAATAGGAAATCCCATTGACAACATTCAATAATTCATATAAAATTAAAACAAACAAGTGATGTTCCCAAAACTTGTTGTGTTCATGCAGGATAACAACCTCCATGTATGTGCTGAGTTTGGTCCGGATCCTAGCACTGTTCTGGATCTGGTGATCGTTGGGGTTGTGGAAAAGCCACTGCCAGAACTGAGCTGCTTGGTGGAGGTCTGTGCTCTCTGAGTGCTTTTTTGGTTTAGTCTGGACTTTCTGTGAAGAGCTGGTTAGCGAATATAACCATCTAAGTACACAGAACACATCTGAAATTGAAAACAAATGCCTGCCTAATATCAGTGTATACACCCTTTGTCTATGAATAATATATAAGTATTGCTAACCTGCTCTCCTAATAATGGTAGTCTAATGACATGCTGAGGGAGTGTTGCACCAGAGAGAAAGAGAGAGGGTGCATCCAGACTCTAGTTTTAGAAAGTCAAAGCTAATAAAACCCAGGGGCGTAACTGTAGACGGTGAGGGCAGTGCTGCTAGCCAAAGGTCTTTGCTGTATCTAAATTGTAGTGAGCATTACAAGAGAAATTTTACAGACTAAAGAGGTACAATCACATGTGCCAAGAGGCTATTTTCATGCTATGAATATGCATTGACATTTCAATCTTCTAAGCTATTTGTTATCTTTCTTTCTTTTGCAGGTATTCCTTGCCACACATAGATGTTATTGTGTATGCCTGTTGTACAATCTTATGTCTCTATTTGATCACATAACTGAGACTCAGGCTGTAACTTGTGTGCATGTGTGCTTCTTATCTGAAGGAGCCCAAGGACCCATCATATTAGCATGCACTGAGGCCCGTTGTTACTTCCTTGCACCAGTGATTCAACTTGTAGTTAGGGTAAAGAGAAAAAAAATGGATAAAGCTTTCAAAGTTCATTCTCAAACTTATGTTTCAAAATCAGTACTGTAATTCCTCTGAGTCAAACACACTCACTGAAATACTGAATCATGCTGAGTCACTATGAGTAAGATTTTTGCTAAGTGCATGATCTGAAACACTTCTTTCTTGTTGATTAAGCATACTTATGGGCCTATCGGACTGTATTTTATGCAACATATTCAAGAATAAACATCTTCTAATTAGGCTGTGCAAGCTATAGGTGCCAGCCTTTAGCTTTTGGCCTGGCGTTGCCCCTAGCATAGTTTAGTCCCGCGAAATAATAATGAACAGTGTAATAATGTGGAATAAACCTAGACACTCCTTCCAGCTTGTTTTATTTTTATCTCTACACTTTGGTTTGTCCTACTGCTTGTTCCCATGTGTCCATTGTGTACCACACGAAGATAAATGCCTCTCCTTTTTCCCTCTTAAAACCACACTGTTTTTCTATTATTCACTTGCAAAGGCAGATATATTAAATCAAAACAATACTGCAGTTTAGATGGCAGTGCTACAAAACTAATGAGGAAATGATGTGACTGGACTTGGAGGGTCTGCCAAGTGATATAATACAAACCAAACACAGCAGAAAAATAGCATTTAATTAGGCGAGATGTCATTTTGACTGCTATTGTAGCCACTGAAATGGCATCAGCTGCTTGAACTTTAAGACCTGTTTACTTCCTTATCCTCAACAGTTTTTATCTGACCTTCATGCCTCTGTTGCCTCAGCCACTCCTAATGAGGAAACTGACCACTGCTTTAAGGTCTGTTCATTGTGTATGAGCTCAAATCACCAGAGGAACATCCCAACAAATTGCAGAAACAAACAACTAAATGGTTCTCTGAGGTAAACAATGCCCTTGGACATTATCCTTCAGAATGCCATGCAAGGTGTTTTTGTTATCATAAATTTTATCATGCTTATTATATTATAATTTTGGGGGCACAGTTGTTTTTCAGTCACTTATCTACACGCTCAGACCTTAATTCCTTATTTGTCTTATTTTGTATGTTGATAAATGCATCCTAATTGAGTTAGAGTGGTTTATTTCTCAAGGACATTTCATTCAGATTAATAAATCATATTATTTTCCCCATGTTTCTCTTTCTTGAATGTCCCCTTCCTTTACAAATACATGAGCACATAGTTTGGGTTGTTCAATAAATAACACTGCGCTTCAGATAAAAAAGGAGAGAAATCATAGAGGTTACTACAAAGTCTCCCTGGATGTCTCAGAAGAAGAATAAGCTCCCCAGCCCCTTAAAACAAATACTGTGAACCACCAGAAAAACATCAACTATTCATCACATTTGAGGCTATGTTCTTAAAAAGTGAGAAACCCAGAACACCTCGCCTGCCTACATGGTCACGAACTACACAGTCAAAGGGAGCTTTCACACCCAAAACGGAGTTTAACTGGGGGACAACTTTCATGTTCTTTCACGGCAATCGAAAATTCTGTTTCACTGCAACCATGAACCGCATATCTCCTGAGAAAAATTACATTTTAGACCAATGAGCCTTTTAAAAGATTCTCATTCAACCTTTTGCTAAGAAATGGAACTGAACACTCCCTGTCCTTCACTGGAAACAGAATATAATACAGGCCTGAATGTTGGGGATTTTGAAAGGCTGATACCACAGAGAGGTTGGATTTGCAAAGAGATTTTTTTTTCTTTTTAATGGGACTTCTGGAGTGAGAGACATCAGTAAAACATATCTCTGCCTTCACATGGCAGTTAAAGGTGCAGTATGTAGAATTTTGCACTGAAAAGTCCAAAATGTTTAAAATAAAAGACCAGTCCTATGTTATATTAGTCGGAAACTTACATTACTATAAGTATTTGCAACAGTTTTCAGAGCCAGACAAATCCTTCTTCTCATGATTTAATGGGAAGGGGGAAAACTTCAAATCTGGCTAAAGGCAAGTAAAACTAGAAGTGCACAAACTGCAGCCAAGACATTTCAGACATTCTTCACTAAGATATTGTCAAAAGCAAAAGCAAATCCTGGATCTGCTTCTGAAATCAGATCACCACCAAAATCTAATCAGTTCTTCTTTGTGTCATGACCTAACCTGACACATTAGATGGACTGATCAGTATATTTCACTTGTTCATCTGGGAAAGAGCCCATAGAAAGTGTTTGGAATAGGCAGAACCTTTCAAAAGCTTTCCGGCATGTGATAGGGCAATCGCTCCATCAATCACATTTATTACAGGCCAATCAGATAATATAGCAGGCAGGCTCATCTGCTGCAGTGTAAAGAACAGGACGTGAACCACCACGTAAAACTAAGTATCACCAAAATGTGTCAGAAGTGGAGTGAAAATATCCTTTCTGTTGAGAAGTTTGTGGTGTTATCAGTTTTTCTTGCAATAAGGAAATGTGGTCCAAATTTGATACAACTGCTACTGAAGCTGTTAGCATCGATGCTAATCTCTGTACGAACATTATTCCACGTGTGTCGTCTTTAACACATGGTTTAAGTGTGTTTGAACTGTGACAGATCTGCTGCTGGACTGCTGCTTTTCCTCTTTGCTGTGGAGAAATGTAGCTTGTTTAGATGCTACTGCATTACTCGATCAGTAAAATAACTAAGCTCCTAAAAAAGCATTTGATTCAGAAAACAATGTGACCAAATAACTGGAAATTTAATTAATTACATAGTGTGTGCTATGCAGGAGGAGGGAGAGGTGGGAGAGCTTGGCTGGGCTGAAGAGGTGAGGAAGGAGAGGACAAAACAGAGAGGTTGACGGTCTTTAGGCTTCATTCCAAGTGTTTGCTGCCATGTGGGGATCATGCAACTTGTGTAATCTGTTTGTCACTGTACGGCAGCCCTTGTGGCTCCACAATCAGCCCGGCATTGTCCCAGTTTTCCAGACAAGCCAATCTGGGCCTGGTTTCACTTATTTATTCAGGACGAGGATTTTGTGAAGCTGAAGGCTTTTCTTTTATCACTGATAAAAGATGATAACTGCTGTTAATGAATGCCCTGTTGGTTAAAAAAAAGAAAAAAAAAGATGAGGCTGGATTTTCTCCATGCTTCAGCTTTAAATTTTAATTTTTTAAAGGGGGCATTCATATTTTAAAATGATGGACTACGTCTTTCTGACATGATGCAGATCTCTAAAGCACTGCTTGGCCTATTTGTGATTCAATGCACTTGAGCACATTTATCCCCTCCATGTATTATTGATATAGTTAAGAGATAATGTTACAACAGGGTCTTCAGGATCCATCCAGCTCGGATGGATGGCTGTTTTTTCAGGACTCTCGCTGTGTCCTCTCGGTGCATTTGACAAGTGTAAACATATGTATACTGCTGGCATGGCTGAGCTGGCCATCTATAATGTATATGGAGTTGCATGGGGCGGAACAAGTCGCCTCTTGTGAGGTACTGGGACTCTATAAAATGCTAAAAATGCTGCGTCAAATATGCTCTGCATTCCAATGAAGAATATCCAGGGCTTAGAGTGTGAAAATGTCAATCCCTCTGTGCCGGGCCTGCAGAGACTTGAGTGCAATGAGGAAATGTGTCTTTCTTAAACATATGTCACTTTGGAGATTGTCTCCACCTTGGTTTGCTGCACTCAGCCAGTTAGTGTTTAATAACCTGGACTGATTCCTCTTCAAAACTTGAAAATATGCAGTGTGCCTCTGATTACAAAACAGCAGTTTTCATATGCTTCATACAAGCTGTATATTTCTCCAAGGTTTTGCAATAAGGAGATTTCCCCAACCTGCTTCTCCCCATGAATAATAATAGGCAGTGAAGTTAAAATTGGATTTTAAAGCGCTCCTCAGCTCATACTTGGGCTCCTCTCAGATCCCTGTGTTGCTGTTTGTGCTCGTGATTGCTCTGTTTGAATCCTTTTTGATCTCACTTTGGTAGTTGACTCTGCAGACCAGGTCATCCTGCCTGAAAGCCTCTAAAAAGGTTTTCTGTCACAGTTACTGACCTTCAAAAGGTTTGGATTGCAACTTGCTGAAAGATCATTTACTCCTTCAGGAGGAAGTGAATCATCTAGACTGTGTTTCATGTTTTTGTTGTTTTTGTAGGATCGATAGCGTCATCATGGGCTAATAACTTTATATTAGCAAAAAGTTTTACCTCATTGTTCAGCTAGAGCTAACACCTGGCAGCTTTGTGCATCTGCAACGTATTAAAATGTGGAAAAATCAGTTTATCCTTGAGAAAGTGTGAAACTTTTCCCTTGAGCCCGTGAAAACAGTTGTGCAGCTTATCAGAGATAGATAAAAGCATTTTGGTGATATCACATAAACAAGACTAGGGTGAGCATGAAGCTCCATGACCTGAAATCAATGATCAATTATTCCATTAAAGCTGTAGTATGCAGTATATTTTTATGTCATTGACAGCAAAAACATAATTATCTGTCAGGATTTTGTTTTTTAAGTCATTTGGAAGAGTATTAGACATCTGTGCCCCCTCCTGGCTTTGTATTCAACAAGCTTCAGAGAGTCTAGAAAGGGACACATGCCCTTCAGCCAATAAGAGTCCAGTTTAGTGAGAGGGTCCCCATTGGGTGCACTCTAAGGTACATATGTTTCCCAGCCAATCAGGGATCATTCTGCTGGGGGATATATGTATGCACTTACGCTTGCGGAGAAAACTAAACAATGAGAAGGATACTTATCGGCAGAGTCGCTCTATTGGCATTGGCAGCTACTGCCTACACAGCTAAACAACCCAAGAAGAGCAAGCAAACAGAGGTGATGCCAAATGCCACGTTTCCAAAACTGGAAATCCTCAAAAGATCCCCAATAAAATAAAAACAAGCAAGATTCAAGTCCCTCGCAGTGAGAGCACATAGATGTGTTATATATTAAGACTAAACCAGGCTGTAAAGATGATTATTTAAGCCGTAAAAAATATGTTTTGCCCTCACTAAGGTGTCAGGTTTCTTCAGCTAGCCTCAAATTGACACTCAAGGAACTGCAGCTTTTGGCACTTCAGCGTGGACCTCTATTTTCCTCAAAGGTTGCTGCCTGCTCCTGATTTATAATGGTGTAAGGGTTGACATGAATGCAAACTTCAAAGAAAAACTTTTAAAAAATCTCACATAATGTGTTAACATGCAGGGGACAAACACAGGGCCTTCTGACCATAACCTTTTGACCTATGGGCTCCAAAATTGAACGAGTTCATCCTTGAGTCAGAGTGGTCTTCAGTGCAAAGTTTGCTGCCTTGTCACAGTTTGGATTTGTGTTTCTTGGTTAATGGAGTTTTTGAAGGTTGGAGACATTGAGGTTAGCCAAAAGTGCTCAGTCCCTCGTGTCTGTGGCCTCCATAATGCTCCTCATTTATTATAAAGTGACAACCTTACAAAGCCCAGTTGCACAGCTACTAATCCATCATACATGCATAAACATTAGTCACACGAACCTTAGTGCTACTGTTGTGTTCAGAGGCGTAAAGAAAGATGACGCTCGACCTTTCAGAAGTGTCCATGGCGGAACAGCCACCAAGACTGATCTCAAGAAGGGATGAACATGAGGCTCTGTGAGCTTGAACTTTGACTTACAAACTCCAAATTCTTGTCAGTTTTTCAGAGCGAGGGTGGACATTCAAGCAACGAAAACTTCTTGATGAATTTTGGAGAAGGTGCGGAAAATACAAGGGTTGATTTTTGGGTTTTATGGTACCACATTATCTTAAAAATCAGATCAGTTCATTTTTAAGCTAGAATGAATACTGGTGCAAAGTTTGAGGAAAATCCTTTCAGTATTGTGTTCACAAAAACACCTACAGATATACAGTTAACACCCCCAAAACATGATGCCTCCAGCCTTAGTTTTCACTGACACAGGGGCATAAAACTAAATGAATACATCTTCTCTTAAAATGCTCCATTTAAGGGTAATTTCATTTTAATGCAGCTAAAACCAAATGTTCTCTAACCTCTGAAATGGCAAGATCAAACTGTTAAACTACTCTGATCTGCCTTCAACCACTTCCCTCTATTTTTAAGGCCACATTCATTCCTCTGTATTAAAACCTGCACTCTTGGGCACACTTTATCTCTGCATGGTAATAATATTGGATGATCCAACTCAGTCATATCATTTGCACACAGGATATCTATTCCCTTAGTGTGCACCCACGAGTCCCAGCCTTTAGAAACCATAGATTCGGAGTTTCAAAAAGATGGCCATATGCAGTAAGTAATGGAGTTATTAAGACTGAATCCTATCAAATTAGAGCAGCAGATTCACCTTCATGATTGACTTGGAGATACAGTAGAAACCTGTATGGATGAATGATAATGAATCCAGGATTTCTGAGTTATGAGAAGAAATTATGCAGGGTTTTTTTTTTAGAATCTTCATAACGTCTTTGCATCAAAATCTGGTGCTTTGCTTTCTTCCACTCGGATCATTTTAGTCTCTTTTTCATTTTTGAGATAAAGATTTAAGAATTTCTCTGCCTTGCTTCTTCCAGTGAAACTACAGATACAATATGGTACTGCAACCTTAAAAGAGTTTTCTTTTCCTTTTATTTCAGCCCATTTTCATCACCAAGACTTTTAACAAAAGTTGGATGAGTGAACTCAGGCCAGCTTTGAGAACGAGTATTATATAACCACTAATTTAGGGACTATATGTAAGAGCATCCTTAGTTTAGCTGCTGATACTTTCCTTCAACGCTTTTTTGCTATGAAGTGAAGATTGTGAACTGGGTTTATTTATCCTTTAGCATTCAAGACATTAGCATGGTGCATAATTAGCTTTACTCTCACTTTGACCTCCTTATTAGATCCCTAAATAATAACTGGATCACTCTCACCATTAACTAAGGACTCCTGATTTATTTATGGCCTTGCACCAATTCTTTTAATGATTTTTATTTCCTGTAACAACGTGCAGTGTTAGAAATTCCTAGACCCACATGGTAGCGAGGCTTGACCATGAATTTCCTCTACAATATTCAGGACTTGGCCCCCTGTGTCATCGTACTCTTCTCCAAGCTCGACCCTGAGATACTCCTTTTAGTGAGGCGATGCATGAAGACTCAACTCTCGTTACACTTGTTGTGAAATGGTTTAAAAGCTATTTTTAGATGCACATCTTTAAAGTCCAGTCCATTTAAGATTTGTATGTTGTCACTGTAACAATCTTGTTGCACACACTGATATTTCTACAATAAACATCTCAGATTAGAGGTCAGAAAGGTCACTCTCTGGTTTCTGAAAAGAAGTTCTGAAGCTCAAGTATTGAAATGACACCTCAACCTTACTTTTCATCAGCTTGAAGGCAAACAGCAACAACAAATTTAATTTAATTTATGTGATCCACAGTAACTGTTTCAGTACAAGTATCACATTCATTTTGACCAAGAAATTGTGGTTATGTTTTTTTGAAAGTTACGGAGATGTGTGTAAAGCAAAATAGACAATTTCTCACATCACACAAACCCCAACTCCAATGAAGTTGGGATGCTCTGTAATGTGCAAATTTACAGAATACAATGATTTGCTAATGTTTTTTTTGACTCACATTCAATTGAATTCACTACAAAGACCCTATTGTGTTTTTCCCAATATTCACTCATTTTGAATTTAATGCCTGCAAAATATTATCCCAAAAACTGGAACAGGGGCAACAAAAGACAGAGAAAGTTGAGAAATGCTCAAAAACCACCTGTTTGGAATACTCTACATGTGAACAGGTTAAATGGAAAGGTGAGTGTCATGATTGGGTATAAAATAAGCATCCCCATCCCCAAAAGGCTCAGATGTTCACTGACAAGGATGGGCCGAGGTTCACCACTTTAAGAACAACTGCATGAGTACATAGTTCAACAGCTTAAGAGTGTTACAAAATGTACAACTGCAAGGAATTTAGGGATTCAATCAGCCCATTATATAATCAAAAGATTCAGAGAATCAAGAGAAATCTCTGCATGTAAGCAGCAAGGCCAAAAACCAACACTGTGCGCCCATGACCTTGAAACCAACATCATTCAGTAAAGGATATCAGCACGTGGGCTCAGGAACACTTCAGAAAACCATTGTCAGTTAGTTCATCTCTAAATCTACAAGGTCAAGGTCAAACTCTACCATGCAAAGACAAAGCCAAATATCAACAACACCCAGAAACACCGCCGGCTTCTCTGGGCCGAGCTCATCTGAGATAGACTGAGGCAAAGTGGAAAAGTCTGCTGTGGTTTGAGTCCACATTTCAGACTGTTTTTGGACATCATGGACGTGGTGTCCTCCAGGCTTAAGAGGAAAAGGACTATCCAGACTGTTATCAGAGCAAAGGTCAAAAGATAGCATCTATGATAGTATGGGGATGTGTTAGTGCCCGTGGCATGGGTAACCTGCACATCTGTGAAGCTCCATTGATGCTGAAAGTTACAAACAGGTTTTGGAGCAACATATTCTGCAATCAAAGAGACGTCTTTTTGAGGGACGTCCCTGCTTATTTCAGCAAGACAATGCTAAGACACAGTCTGCATGTGTTACAACAGCGTGGCCTCAGAGTAAAAGAGTGCAGCTACCAGACCTGTCTCCCAATGAGAATGTGTGGCACACTATGAAGACCCCGGAGTGTTGAGCCACTAAAGTCGTACATCAAGCAAGAATGGGAGAGAATTCCACCTACAAAGCTTCAACAGTTAGTATCCTCAGTTCCCTAACGCAAAAAACAATTATGTTTATCAGTTCATACATCATATATCTTGTCTTTGTAGTATATTCATTTGAATATGTGTCAAAAAGATGTGCAAATCTATGTTTTCTGTTTTGATTTGTGCTTTACACATCGTCTCAACTTCATCGGAATTGGAGTTTGTATCTCACCTAGTCAGAAGTCATATTTCTTTAGATTCACAAGTTCAGAGAAAGTTATTTACCTCAAGCTATTCATGACTGATTGAAAATGTTCGAAAAGAAAAATATGACTAAATGGGTTTATTGTGTGGTAGAACAAAAGTTCAGTATTTTACTTAAATACCAAAAGCCTGAATTATTCTGGTACAAAGAAGATTGATATTTGAATATTTGTTCAGGTTTGAGTTTTCTAACCTTGGCTTAAAAACCTGGAAAACAAAAGTTAAAGTTATGAATTCTTTATTTTGCTTTGCTGTCACGCTGTTTAATAATACACACACCTCATTGTGGTTATGGTTTATAAATATTTCCAGTGTCTTGTTCTGGCTGTGCAGAGTTTATGCACCACAAAACAATAAAAGTCTCACTAGTTCGTTCACTCCTCATTTTGTCACATATTAAAACGGCCTCTCTTGGAGCTTTGTTGGAGTTTTGGATTGGCAGATCATTTCCACATAGATTACAGAACTACAGACTGTCCGTCAAGGGTCCCTGATCAGCACTGCCCTCTGGGTAAAGAGAGAACAGCGATGCCTCTCAGGGGTCAAGAGTTCAGCGTGTAGGTGGTGCAGTGAACCATCTTGAACATGTCTCCAGCTCTAATGGTTCTCATGTGATTAATCGACGTTAACTTGTCTGGTTGTTTGAATTTACACACTCATGGTTCATGAGCCCATCAGATAAAATGTCAGCTCTGTCCACTGTATTTGCTGAAAGGAGGACAGAAGAGTGTGCATGAGCATAAAGGGCTGTAATCATCACTGCAGTAACCTGCCTCTAGTCTGTGAGCAGGGAGTCTGATCTGAATTTGGACTATGATAGATGATGATATTGATGAATGCCAATGACCTTAAACTCAACACAAAATGACAAACCCAATAAAACAATAATCCATGATGCTTTGATGGGGGGGGGGGGACCGCTACTGTGGCTCAGGGGCACAGTTTTTTTCTTGACCTGTGTTACTGGGTCAGATTGTAAACACATAGAAAAATCATAAATAATTATTTTGCTCTTCACTGATTTGGAAGTTTTACAGATATGGTCCCAGTCTTCAATTTCCAATGATTTATCTAGGTTTGTTTCCCTATTTTGGTCCCCTATTTTGGTCGGTATGGTGGCGCAGCAGGTAGTGCAGGTGCCTCACAGCAAGAAGGTTGCTGTTTCGATCAACCTGTCAACTCCCTTGTGCACATATTTGCCCCCAGTTTCTCCCACAGACCAAAAGCGTGCTCATTAGGTTGACTGGTGACTCCAAATTGCCCTTAAGTATGGGTGTTAGAGTGAATGGTTAAAATTACTATAATACCTACAGCTATCTGCTGTAAAAACATATGCAGCTACTTACTGTATATGGCAATGGATTGTTGGAAAACATACTGACTCATTAAACTTAGCATTTTAACATAAAATCTACAGTCACCTACTGTAAGAAGTCTATACAATAAATAACTGAATAGGGAAACTGACCGAGAGAAAACTGCATTTAGCTTGGGAATACTCAAAAAACTCAAAAAAGTTTCACATTATTGGGTGAAGCAAATGTTTCACTAAAAAAATGTATTGGATATAAAGAGATGTATGTGATTTTTATTTTGTTTTCACAAAGTGATATTTTGTTAATAAATGATCAGTAAAATAGTTAAAGGTATAAAAATATCAACTAAAATACAACAAGTTCACTATTATTACCTCCGCTAAGGAGGTTATGTTTTTGCAGTAGTAAAACTATTAAAGAAAATACAGTATAATGCTGTAAATTAAAAAGGAGTAATGCTACTGTAAAGATACTTACATCAACTTACTGGCATCTTGTTGCCAGTAAGTAACTGTAAAATTAACAACAACCTTTTCACAGTGTATCTCATATTTTGTATATTGGCAGAATGTATAACTGCACCTTGATGGTTTACCTCATCATCCACTTTTATATATCAAAAGTGTCATTTATGGAAGAGAAAAATGTTGTTTTTGCTTCACATCGATCACTAACACATGTTGAGGCTTTGTGCCATTGATAAATAATATCAGTCATTGATGTTGGTAAAGGTTATTATCAGCTCAGAAATACCGGCATGTCATATAATGGCAAAAAATCCAACATGATGCATCCCTGAATAGATCCCATGGGTATTTGAAACAGTCCCTCTGGTGTGTCAGGTTAGGGTGGAGGAGGGAAGTCTGGAGAAAACTTCTCAGAAACTCAAAATACTATCATTGAACAGGAAGAACACTGCAGCTCCACCTGTCAGTTCCCTCATGGACATATTTGATCTAAATTACTTTGGCAATGCAGTTTGTCTGTGGGTTTATTCCATACAACAGCAGACAGGGAGTCACTGTCCTTATTAATATACAATCAATGATCCAAACAGTCAGACTGTCCCTTGCTGACAGACCCACATTTGCAGAGCGAGTTACTCTCATTGATTTAGCTTCAGAGTGCTGCCTTGGCTAAACTTTTCTTGCATATTCAACAAATCATTGTTTTTCAAAGTACAACATGAGGCATCGTTTTATATTCAACTCTTAACATCACACGCCAACTTTGTTCTGCTGCAGCACCAACTTTGTCTTTAAGGTGCTTTAAAGTTGAAGATGATATTTGATATCCTGTTTAAAGTTTGTTCAGACACATTTTTCAAAAAGAGGTGGCCACTTCTCATTTTGGATTCAGGACAGAGAATTCTGCAGTCAGACAGAGACAAAGTGGGAGAGTGATTAGAGGAGTTATTGATCCGTTTATTTGGGCAGCATTGCTGTTAAAAGTGGGCGGACATGACCTCAATTTGTGTCTGTAAGTCCCTCGATGGCTGCCCGCTCACAAAGAACAATTAAATCGACTTGGACCCTTAAAAAAACTATTCCCCAGCCTGCAGTCTGCTATGAACAGTATATACACTTAGGAGCTGTAACTGTCAAGAGCAGAATATGTGAGTGATTAAATGAGCTCTGCAGCGACACATTAAGGCTTAAAGCAGGAGGGGGATTTAGTTTGTTTCATAAGAGAAAATATTCATGAGTCTGGCTCTTACAAAATTGCCATAATGTTGTTTTTCTGATAAAAAATGGGTGGATGTGAGGGATTTGTATTTAAAGTTTGTCACAGAGGATGTACTGCATTTCAAAAAGATTCATTACATTTCAAATCATCCTCTGCAACACATTTATAAGCTGTGTGAGCTGTGGAAGTTTTAATTCAGCTTAAACTTTAAGTTTAATGATAACACCAGAGTCCATTTGTACTTTGTCAGATGTCGAGCAAATGGCAGATCTAAGTCATCAGATGTGAGAGCATCAAACTGGAATTTATGCGTAAGAAATGAAAACTTTTTCGTCGTGAGCAACTCTGATCTGATTTTGTGCTGCAGAAAGCATGACGAAGCAGTTTTTCAAACTGCTGTCAAAAATGTTGAAAACTGTCTCTCTGTGTTGTCAAATGTGTAACTGTAGTTGACTGATGGGCCTTCAGAAGCGCACCGACTTTCCAGAAAAGTCGATCCATGGTTCACTAGTCAAATACTTCAAATGCAAAGCATCTGCTGTAATGCATACAGAGTTAAGATGATCCTCACAGAGAAGAGATTCTGTAAACCATCAGTGAAGATCATGAATCTTTGTCTGATAAAGTCTCGCAACAATGGATGCACTCAGTTAGCCATTTAAAGTCAAATAAAAGAATATCCTGCACCATATTTTCAAGTAAGTTAAACCATCCATGCATAAAAGCTAAACAGAAGCTTTTACACTCGACGAATATTTTCAAGCCTGAAAAACTGTGACAGTCAATTTGAGGAAAAGACAAACTGACATAAAATCAGCTTGTTTGTAGCCAGTGTAGACGTGTGTAAAAGTTTTACTGCAGTTGAAAAAACATTAAATATCCAGTTTTGGGTCTTAAGGAAGCAGGTATCAGCATCCATAAAAGCTCCATCCACCCATTATCCTAACCGCTTATCCCTCTCAGGGTTGCGAGGGGGTGGAGCCTATCCCAGCTGACATGGGACAAGAGGTGGGGTATATCCTGGACTGGTCGCAAGCAAATCGCAGGGCCACATAGAGAGGCAACCAACCATCCACACTCGCAGTCATACCAAAGGACATTTAGAGTCACCAGTAAACCGAATGAGGATGTTTTTGGTCTGTGGGAGGAAGCCTGAAAAGAACCCGCGCATGCACAAGGAGAACATGCAAACTCCACACGGAAATCAGAATCAGAAAGAATTTATTAATCCCAAAGGGGAAATTCAGTTGTGGCTCTTATTCATAGTATAGCAGGAGGAATATCAGATAAAGACAATGAAATGGATAAGAGTATAAAAGACGTGCAGAATCTTCAGACATAATTTGACTCAATAAAGGAAAATAGAACAATAAGCAAAAGTGACACTATGTGAATAAATGCCTAGGAAATCACACTCTTAACATTACCAATATGCACAAAATGAATAGAAGGGGCCTCCCACATGACGTTTTTACTCCTATATGCATTTGTCTGCATGAATGAACTGTGTTTCAAGTGTTTCAAAATGCACGTTCGATATGGGTCCATAGTGGATAAATCTAAAAAACACCAATCCTGCATTTCCTTGTCTATAACGAATACGGATAGCTTCAGAAACAATGATGCCACAGCCATATCTCTCATCTAAACTGTATGCGAACCCCGAAAACAACAGAAACAATAGATCACCATGATTCGGGATGTATGCATATGCTCCAGTCTTCTTCTCTGATTTTTATGTATGTCTGCCACAGCATTACAGCACCGCCTACAGGCCTGGCATATGTACTACAGTATTTTAGTGTGGACAGACACATTTCTTGAAATAATGCCGTCTTTACAGAGATGTTTCTGTGTCGACAGAACCTAAATATGAAAGCCTAGTTTGACAGTAAAACCTGGTCAACACTACTAGTAAAGCTTTGAGTTTTTATTGATAACATTTTTTTTAAGTCTACTAGTACTAGTAGTATCACCAAATTGTCTACTAGTAGATGATTTTGCTTTACTAGTAAGGTCTACTTGCACACTAGTGCACTAAAAAATTTACTAGTAAAACAAAATTTTTGTTAACTAGCAAACTGAAAATACCTCACTAGTAAGTAGGCTGTTTTCAGTCTACCAGTGGTACCAGAAGAGTGAAAAGATTCACTAGTAGTAATAGTAGACTTAATGCAAATGAAGTAGGAGGGATTATAAGCAAATTCAGCAACCTGATTGGCTGTAATATTTATTTACATATAAGGCCTACTAGTAGTACTAGTGAACATTTTTAAGTCTACTAGTAGTACTAGTTAAACTTTTTGCTTTACTAGTAAAGTCTACTTATGCACTATTGAGTACATGTACTCAATAGTACTTGAGTACTAGCAGAGCTAAACTATAGTTTATATCACCGATATCAATTTTATGCCCAAACGGCTTTCCATATTAGTCCCACCTGGAGGTATTTGCATTGTTTTAATAAATAATAAGAGTCATTTTAATATTTATACAGTAGGTTATCCTTTTGTCAATGAGATGTTCTTACTGTTAATCTTTTTAGGGATCTGTAGGCCTAGACTTAACCACAATGCTTCAAAAGATCCCCTAGTTCCCAGTCCAAGCATGCATCATACCTTCCATCTACTATTTTAAAATCTGCAGGGTGTGTAACTATCTGCTGAGACAGCTTGATGCCCTGCTCTAATTTATTGCCACTCCTTATATTCCAATGTCACGACTATACATCAGTAGAAATTGACTGAACCCTCGCTCACTACAGACAGCCAGTCATGGAGACGTGAGTGCTCTAAACCTTAAGAAATGCTTCACAGAGGGGGCATTCAACCATCTCCCCCCTTACTCCTCTCTTTCTTCTGGCAGCAGACCTCACATGAGCACGGATGAGGGAACAGCGGTGTGGAAAAATGACACGCTGTGCAGTGTGCAGAGAGATGTCCTTCATGGGCTACAATACACAAAATGGTGTTCACATCTGTGACCATGGCATTCTCTTACTCCTCCCTCACCTCTGTCTCTGTAGGGAGGCAAGGAGACATATTCCTCACGGACATTTACATATCGCTGTAATAATCCTCTGCGCTCCTTCACATTCATTTTGGTATTCGACTGTATTTACGATGCTGTGCTTTGCGATGCATACAAATACCAGCATATAGTAATGAATAAATTAAGCATGAGAGTGATGCCAAGTCCCACTCAGAGGTCACATGTATTTTGCTGCCATTTTAAAGCAAGCAGATCACCGTGGAATAAGGAAGAAGGAGGAATACGTCCAGTCAGAGGCGAGCGAGCGGCTGTAAGTGGGCGGCCAACAGGGAGCACCTGAATAATTTATGACTCCTCTCCTTGTGCTGCACAATCAGGCGAGCTTTATTTCAAACAAAGGGAGACATGATGTCTGTTATGAATTGTTGTACCGCTTTGTCTCGCCTCTGTCATGTTTATGCTCATTTTCACCAGCACTGGATTTATTTTATCTGATCTATCAAACCGTGGACATGTGGGAGTAATTGATGCAGCTGTTTGTGCTTTCTGTCCCACGTTTGCAAACATCACGAATAAAAGAAACGCGGGTGTTCAGATCAGAAAACCGGCACTTCATCCCACTCTTTATCTGGCGACTCCCATCTTCCTGCAGCTCGGGACGTCCCGCTACGTCTGTCTCCAGAGATGCTAGGTCTCACTGACACAATTCTCCGGAGAGTGTCACAGCGTGAGGCGTTAAACATGGCACTTTTGTGGGACTCCGTACCGAGAGGCTGTTTGCCTTTCCTCGCCCGAATTCCGACAGCCCATTCATTATCTCCTCTGCTGTGGCTTCAGTACACAACAACCAATAAACAGATTTGAAAAGTTTGGGAGAAGAGGAAAACAACATTATGAAGAAATGTGGCTAAATGGGATTTTTTATGCTTTTGCACTGGTGACAGCTGCTGGTGTTGTGTTTTCAGGCCATCCATTCAAGCCACCATTTTTCTCTGTCAGTCCATCTGTCCAACTCTTTTAACACACGCAAGAGTGGTTTAACGGATTAATTTCAAACTGAGCAAAAAAGTTCAAACAAGAATAATCTGGAGAAGTTCTGGTGGTCATAGGTTAACCCTTTAACCCCTGTTAATCATATTTGACACATACTGTTATGATAACTCTATCCAATCAATATGATCAACACATTACTAAAAAAACATCTGAATATAAAAATGTCCTCAAATGGATAATTAGTTGTCAAAAACACCTAATGTAATGAGATACAAGCATTTCAGCTCCAAATTATAATTTTCTGGCTATAATTTGTGTTTTCAGGCATTAAAGGGTTAAAGGTCAAGGTCACAGTGTCCATCTGTTGTTTATTAGAACAATTGAGGCAGGTGTGGAGTTTCTGCCAAACTTTCCAAAAATGTCCACTCTTACTAAAGAATGAACAGATTTCATGTTGAAGGTAAATATGTAAATATGTAATGCAAATATGTAACATGGTATCTTAACAATACAACACGGGATTTTTCTCCTACACGTTGCACAAATGTCCATTTATGAAGGAGAAATATGGAAAAACTAACCGTCTCTATCCAATCTGGAGTTCATGGCATCCTTGTTGCTGTCATAGTTAACACTTATTCGTAAATTATTGACCAGAATCAAACTTACATCCATAAATATCTATTGAAATGCACAAATATTGAATTACAATATCATCTTGAAGGCTATGATTTAGAGGTGGGCAATTAATTGAATTTTATTGCAATAACAACCACTGCCTCACAATTGTAAAAATAGAGTAATTCGAGATTTAAGAGATTACTGTGCCACAGGACATGTTGAACATTGAACAAGGCCCAGTTTTAGATTTAATATAACCATCATTTTGAGATATGTGCATTTCTGCAACTACATTTCTATAAGGGTGGCATGGTAGCGCAGCAGGAAGTGCACCTGCCTCACAGCAAATAGGTCACTGGTTTGGGCCAATCAGCGTCCTTTAGAGCAGGAAGTGAGTGCTCGTACAGAGATTAGCATAGATGCTAACAGCTTCAGCAGCAGTTTTATCAGATCTGGACCACATTTCTTTATTAAATAAAAAAAAAAACAACAGTTAAAGTACTTCTCAACTAAAAGAAAACTTCCACTCCATGTTTTGATGATAGTTTGTTCTACAAAGTTGTTTATGTTTTGTATTTTACACCACAGCATGTAGTGCCAGCCTGCTACATTATCTGTTCGGCCCGTAATGAAAGTGACTGATGGAACGATCATCCATTCACCTTCCAGGGCTGTTTTTTAAAGGTTCTTCTCTTCCCGAACACTTTCTGTGAGCTGTTGCCCTGATAAACTAGTGACATATACTGAACAGTTTATTTGGTGTGCCAGGTTAGGCCAATAAAGCCTTGAGTTCTTGGGTTCATCTCTTGCATGTGGACATAACGTCTCAGAAATGCTCTAAGGGATTGCTGCAGGCTTTGTGTCTTCTGTTTCCAGAAGATAGATTTTAGAAGCAATGAGTCAAAAGTCCCGGTCATTTACCAAATGTTTAACTAGCACATGGATAAAACATTTCCAAAAAAAGTTTTTGCGTAATTATCTAAACAGATCAAATTCCACCTCTGACTCAAGGATAAACTGATCAGATTTTGACTTCAATGGTCATCAAGTCACATTTTGATCCTTTGCTTGTAACATTTTCATAATTCATAGAACTACAAAACCCTCCCTGCTCTTCTTCTTGACCCAACACTGTACTTTCACTCTTGTGTTCCTCACAAAAGAATAAATACGGACTTGCTCTGGTTCTAGTTTCCTGCTGCCACACCCTCCTCGCTGCAACATATTTAATTTCTCTGTGGTTTTGATCTAAACCGAAGATCTCATGTCAATGGCTGTGAGCTCAAATTACGATCTGAGCTGTCCCCTGTTCGACAGAACAGAGAGAAGAGCTAATAATAGCTCTGGCTCAAACAACAAGAAGCAACCTTCAGTCCCTTTTAATGTGATTATTCACACTGTCAAAGCAGACAGGAAACTCTGAAATGTTTGTATTTGTCATGTTTTGTCTAACGTTGCCTGACCATACTTTAATATATCTGGTAATTGTTTAGTCTGATCTTCTTTTCAATGCTTTGATGTTTTTCTGCTTTCGTTCATTAATGTCTTTCTTCTGCAATGCATTTAATAATTAACCTTTTGAAAAGTCTGGCACATTTCTATTTTGAACGTTATGCCCATTTGAAGAACTTTTTTTCTTTTTCAATGCATATGTAATCAGCTGAGAAAGGGAACATTTCTATTTATAAGCTATATAGTCCTCTGACTTCTCCCTGCAAAACCTCGCTGCTCGCATGCATAAGGCTGCCAAGTCTCTGTGCCTTTGCCCTGACAGCACGCCGACTGGGGATCCAATTCTATACCCTGGAATAATAACTTAATAATGAAGTATGTAGAAAATACAATTGTTTCTGTTCAGCTAAAAATGCACCGTTTCTACACAGACAGGAAAGGTCAGAGGAAATAATGAACACTCATGTAATAGATTTGCTTATTAGTTGCCATTTGCAGGCTAAGATCAGCCAGACAAAAATGAATACCCAGCGTGAGATGGAATTTATAACATAACTCATTTCTTACTGTGTCATTCCCTCAAACCTCTTGAGTCATTTCCTGATCATTTTGATCAGACACGCATTTGTATGCCAACACTTTTATAGCCTAATTTTCTGTGCTGAATAAAAAGCTGCTGCTCTGAAGAGATCACGATGCTTCACTGTAGCTGAAACTAGTCGTGCATCTGTAATGTTTTGCAGTCCGGACCTGTTGTTGTAACCTGACATGCCAGATGGACAGTTTCATATTGGAAATATTTCACTAATCCATCTGGGAAGGAGCCGTTAGAAAATGTTTTCAGGGGCAGAACCTTCAAAAACAACAGAAGCTTGTGATTGGACCAATCTACATCGAGCAACGCTGCTACCTATAACGTAGCATACGTAGCGGCTACACGTAGCGGCTAATAGCTAACAACAGTTAACAGCCGTTGGCGCTACGGCTACTTCCTTTCATTTCCCTAGGATTGAACTCACGATTCCCGTGGCAAGAGACAGTGACAGTGCCGCTGAGCCACAATGAGCACGGCTAACAATGGCTAACAACAGTTAATGGCCATTAGCCCTATCGGCTAACCGTTAGCCGCTAGGGCTAAACACGCAGTCACTTCCTGTTGTCGTCACGTCCACCCAGTGTTCAACACTAGCACGTCACATCCGCTGCTCCCGCAGCTCCCGCCTCACTTCCCTGATTGGGCCGTTAAGAATTCGGCCAAGTGAATTCGTTGGACAACAGAGGCTGGCGGGACGGACCTGCAGGATTTCACAATCAGGCAGGTCTGTCTGCTCAGCAAGGCTACTGTTGTTGCATTTTAAATTATGAAGTATAGATTTCAGGAGACGGCTTTGTGGATTATATTAAAAAAGAAAGAAAATTTGGACCTAATTGATGAGTAATGGATGATTTTTTGGAATAAAATGTTTTTTTGTAGATTTCAGAATCACCTGCTGGAAACACTGTTATAGTGTTTAATGGCTCGTCAGTTAATTTAAAGCAGGAGATCCACCAAACTGAACAATTATGGACTGATATCCATTTATCCATCCATTATCCATGCCATTTATCCCTTTTGGGGTCACATGGGCTAGAGCCTATCCAAGCGGACATTAGGCGAGAGGTGGAGTACACCCTGGACCCGGTCATCAGCCAATCACAGGGCCATGCTCACACTTGAACCTCAGGGAAATTTGGAGTCACCAAGCAACCTGATGAGCATATTTTTGGTCTGTGGTAGGAAGCCGGAGTGCCTGAAGGGAACATGCAAACTCCAAGAAGACCCTGACCGACCTGGGGATCAAACCAGCAACCTTCTTGCTGTGAGGCATGTGCTCTACCACCACCTTTCTGCCCAGTATCGTTATTTTAACTCTTAATTTTAGCTGAGGTGCTGGGGGCTCATATGTAATCAGTTAAAAGAAACTTGGGAGCTATAATGAAATGATGTCTGGCTTTGTAACTAAAGGTCTGAAAGGACATCATAAATGTCATTAATTTTAATTTATCTGAGGCCTCTTTTGACCACTCTGTTTCACCACTGAGGTGAACTGGTAAAGGATTAATTTTCAAAAAGGGGAATGTTGGTCATGGTAACAAGAAGAAATTTGACTTTGGTGCTGATATGACCCCGGATGTGGATCCAGGCATGTTTTAAAGTTGTGATTATCAACTGATAGGTCTTGACCCAAAAGTGAGTCGGGAGTCTTTGCCTGGGCAAAAAAAAAATGTTGGGAAGAAAAATCCTGTGCTTTTATCTTGAAGGGGATTTTTTTATTCATTTTTCCACATTTTTGACTATAAATGCCTTTGCAGAGGTTTGTATTGTTGTGAGCTGGTACTGTCTAGTGTATCAGTTGTATAGTTTTATGTACAAAACCCAAAACCAGTGAAGTTGGCACGTTGTGTAAATCATAAATAAAAACAGAATACAATGATTTGCCAATCCTTTTCAACTTATATTCAATTGAATACACTGCAAAGACAAGATATTTAATGTTCAAACTGAGAAACTTTATTTTCTTTTGCAAATAATCATCAACTTAGAATTTAATGGCAGCAACACATTGCAAAAAAGTTGGCACAGGGGCATTTTTACCACTGTGTTACATCGCTTTTCTTTTTAACAACACTCAGTAAACGTTTGGGAACTGAGGAGACCAATTTTTGAAGCTTTTCGGGTGGAATTCTTTCCCATTCTTGCTTGATGTACAGCTTAAGTTATTCAACAGTCCAGGGTCTCCGTTGTTGTATTTTACGCTTCATAATGCGCCACACATTTTCAATGGGGGACAGGTCTGGACTACAGGCAGGCCAGTCTAGTACCCGCACTCTTTTACTACGAAGCCACGCTGTTGTAACACGTGCAGAATGTGGCTTGGCATTGTCTTGCTGAAATAAGCAGGGGCGTCCATGAAAAAGACATTGCTTGGATGGCAACATATGTTGCTCCAAAACCTGTATGTACCTTTCAGCATTAATGGTGCCTTCACAGATGTGTAAGTTACCCATGCCTTGGGCACTAATACACCCCCATACCATCACAGATGCTGGCTTTTGAACTTTGCGCCTATAACAGTCCGGCTGGTTCCTTTCCTCTTTGGTCCGGAGGACATGACGACCACACTTTCCAAAAACAATTTGAAATGTGGACTCGTCAGACCACAGAACACTTTTCCACTTTGCATCAGTCCATCTTAGATGAGCTCGGGCCCAGTGAAGCCGACAGCGTTTCTGGGTGTTGTTGATAAATGGCTTTCGCTTTGCAAAGTAGAGTTTTAACTTGCACTTACAGATGTAGCGATGAACTGTAGTTACTGACAGTGGTTTTCTGAAGTGTTCCTGAGCCCATGTGGTCATATCCTTTACACAGTGATACCGGTTTTTGATGCAGTACTGCCTGAGGGATTGAAGGTCACGGGCATTCAATGTTGGTTTTCGGCCTTGCCGCTTACGTGCAGTAATTTCTCCAGATTCTCTGAACCTTTGGTGATATTACGGACCGTAGATGATGAAATCCCTAAATTCCTTGCAATAGCTCGTTGAGAAATGTTGTTCTTAAACTGTTCGACAATTTGCTCACGCATTTGTTCACAAAGTGGTGACCCTCGCCCCATCCTTGTTTGTGAATGACTGACCATTTCAGGGAAGCTGCTTTTATACCCAATCATGGCACCCACCTGTTCTCAATTAGCCTGTTCACCTGTGGGATGTTCCAAATAAGTGTTTGATGAGCATTCCTCAACTTTCTCAGTCTTTTTTGCCACTTGTGCCAGCTTTTTTGAAACATGTTGCAGGCATCAAATTCAAAATGAGCTAATATTTGCAAAAAATAACACAGTTTACCAGTTCGAACGTTAAGTATCTTGTCTTTGCTGTGTATTCAATTGAACATAGGTTGAAAGGGATTTGCAAATCATTGTATTCTGTTTTTATTTACGATTTACACAACGTGCCAACTTCACTGGTTTTGGGTTTTGTAGTTTAAGGCTTTTTTAGGGACAGGTATTATGATTGAACATAGGCTAGCTGTGGTGCCCTCTATGGCTATGGATGTTTGTATTGTTTCTGTTTTCCCTTACATGAATACACATTGAATAAAAAAACAAAATGAAGATTTTCTACTAATGCTAACTTCATCGTTGAGGCATTGTTACCTCTTTCAGCCCTCTGTTTAATGAGGTGTTTTGAGCAGACACTGTTGTCTGCTGTTTCTGAAGGCTCTCAGGGGTTAGAAAAAACAGCCTGAATATTCTATTCCAGCCCTTTTACAAAAACACACTCAGGTACGTTACATAAACCCTCATCTGTGAGCGGCTGCATGCAATCTCACCTGAAAGCTGAGAAGTTGTCAGTAAGGTTTCTAAATTTGGAGACACATTCGTCACGTGTGGGCTGACTAAAACTGAGGAGAGGCAGACTGTTTGAGGAGAATCTGTCGGGTTGAGGCATCAAGTCACGCAGCTCAGGGGGAATTTTGATGTCGGCTCTTCACATGTCACGTAACAACAATGGGCTGGGAGAGGATGATCCTGTGATAATACACACAGAAGACAGAGGAAGGAGGTTCGTCTGCGGGATGGAAATGCCTGTGGACAGCCCTTGAATACTCAACAAACAATTACTGTGTGTAAAGGGATGGAATTTGCATATTTATTTGATCTTTTATGTAAACACATACAATGTATGTTTAGTTTAAATTAAGAGAGCAGATGTTTACTGTAATTTTTAGTTAATACCCAAGAAGATTACATCCCATTAGCAGCCTGTCTCCGGAATCAGGAAGCCATTTATGAGGGTAAGGATATCAAAGTATAGTAACTGTCAGAAAACATGTGACTGAATATGACAAGGCCTAAATGGGTCATTTTTGGCTAAAATAATAAAAAAAAAACTTAGCTCTTTTAGCACAAGGACTTTTAAAATGTTCTCCATTTTGGTAAAATACAAAAAGACACAACAAATAATCCTAAAACAAAGGAGGATTTTATATAAGGGTTTAATTGTTTTGATTTTTGGTGACTAAAATATAAATAGAAAGGGGCGGTCACATGAAAGGGAAGTACTTGGGCAAATTCGAACAATTTTCCGACATACAGGCTAAAATGCTAAGATATTCGAACTGGTACTCACAAATATTTAACTTGGAGAGCTGAGTGTATCTAGCACAACTTGTGTCTCTCCACCAGAGCAGGAGTCTCCCTCATGTAGGTTTGCATCTCCTGAATGCCTTTTTGCCCGAGTCACTCAGTTTGTAAAAGCAAACAAGACTACTACAAACTCACTACAAAAGCAACTGTCGTCTACTTCTTCTTCTTTCTGTAGTTTTACAGCAGTTGGTAATTAGCTGCCTATTTCCTTCTCTTGACATATGGATGGATGGATGGTTGAGTGGATAGATAGATTATTAGTAGTTGTCTATTGTACCACTGGTGGTATGAAGAGAAGGCCCAGTAGATGTACTTAGTATCTATCTATCTATCTATCTATCTGTCTATCTATCTATCTATCTTTCTATCTATCTATCTGTCTGTCTGTCTGTCCGTCTAGCTATCTATAGATAGATTAATTTATTAAGATAGAATAATTTCTAAAGGACTACTTTTTTTACAGTGTGTGGGTGTAGCGTGCGTGCGTGTGTGTGTTGTTATTTAATGATGTTTCATCAATTAACATGTAATCTGTCTTAAAATATTGTCAGAAATCTGTCTATCTATCTATCTATCTATCTGTCTGTCTGTCTGTCTGTCTGTCTGTCTTTGGTTATTATTAAAGCCTGGGGGATGGACACCTGACAAGCAATTAAAGTAGCAAAGGAAAATGTATTAATTTGATAGGTAGATATAGAAAGATTGGTAGGTGCATAGATAGACTGATAGACTGATAGACAGATAGAAAGACAGACGGAGGGATGGATGGATGGATGGATAGATAGACTGATAGACTGACGGACAGACAGACAGGTGTTTACAGTAAACAATGCTTTAAGGTAATTTCGTCCCCCTTCACATGTGGGCAGTGAATAAGAGGTGAGTCTGCCCATCTCTCCATCATAATCTCTCGCTCATCAGGGGATTTATTCTCTGCCCACTTCGTACCTCCGTACAGACTGTAAACTCTGACAAAGTGCCCGAGTCGGAGCTCTTTAATGATGACATACGAGCTTTATCCTGAGGACATTGTCAGATCGGGGGGATGTGCTGCGGGTGTAAACCTGGGCGGTGACACCTGGGGGGTAAATAAAAAATATGTTTCTTACTTTTTCCAGTAAAAAGATTATTAATCTTTTGATGGATTGCTGTGCTCAGACTGTTGGAAGACAATTGAGAGAAGCTCAAGGTGTTTTAGCTCGGTTAAATCGTTCTCAAAATAGACCATTAACCCTCATTTTCTAATGTGGTTATCTATAATTACAGGGCGTCACTTCTTAAGCTATTACCAGCAAAGAGGGATCAGGGCAGGTCGATAAGTTTTTCAGCCGTACAGACTCAGGCAATACATCCTCATGAGGTTTGAGTTTTGGATTTTTAGGCACAGTTGTTCATATTGAGCTCAAAATATAGGCGTCTCTGTTCAGCAAAGTTTAAATAAGTGATTTTTGCTGCACTTTAAGACGAGTCTTTGCTGCTGCAGTGAAGATTAAATCATGAATGCACATAAACAGTCAATACAGAGAGAAGTGAAAATATTTCCTGTAAGTGTGAAGTCTCTCTAATCTCCTCTTTGACTCAATGTGTTCTGCAGCGGTTGTTTCTCAAACTGCCTGAGCAGAGAAAGAGGACTGTGACCTCCTCCTGTTTAATTATAGCGCCCTGAGAAAAGCTGCAGATGCCAACCAAAAACATCAAAACAGCTATTTGCATAAAAAGAGACTAATTTCAAACTGAGGGAAAATCTATACTTTGGTGCTGCGAGTGTGGCGTGTATAAAAGTGTTCTCAAAGGAAAGGGCTTATCTGAGGAACAAATGAAAAAAACACAAAAACAAAAAGGAAACACGGCAACGGTTCCTTAAAGTAACAACATCTCAAGAATGTAGCCAAAAGAAAGTGAAAAACAGATCAGAAAATAAAAACACAAATCACCAACTATGACCACTAACAGAAATAAAACAGAAAGAGAAAAAAACAACACACTGAAAAACACAGCATTGAATAAACACATCTTACAAACACAACAACTAAGCAGAAACCAAAAGAGAAAGGATAATAGACAAAATATAAAAAAACATAAATATATAAAACACAATATTAAAAAAGAAAATACCACAACAAATTAAAAAAACTGACACAAACATGAAAGCACAACAACAAAGCAGAAAATAATTAATCAAATTAAAATAACAACTAACAAAAAACAGCAATAGATAAAAAACTAAATGACAAGACTGAACACACAACAACAAATGGAAAAGGATGCAATGTAGAGAAAAACAAAAAGATCAAAAGAAAATATAACCATACAAAACACTATGAGAATAAGAAAACACAAAAATAAATGTTTATTTGCTGTAGTTTTTACTGTTTTGTTGCAATTAAAAAAATACTAGTTTTTTTTTATCCATTTTGTTTTTGATTTGTTGTTGTATTTTCGTATTGTTGTTGAGTTTTACCAAAGGTATGGGGCACCTTGATGCTGTCTTTAAAGGTACATCATCAGTTGAAAGGAAAGCAATTACAAAAAACACAACAACAAATTGAAACAGAGTGAAACAAATTACCCCCCCCCCCCCCCCCAAACAAACAAACAAAACCCAAACAAGAACACTGGAACAGGTAAGAAAAAATAAATAAATAAACACACAACAACGAAGTATTAATTTAACGTATTGCCTTGTTTTCAGTTCTGGTGTTTGTTTTGATTGTTAAAGTGTTTGTTTTGTTGTTTTTGTTTTGGTTTCTCAAAGTCATGGATGTCTTTTGATTTGACGGTCCAATTTCCTGATGTGTTTGGCTGTTTACATCAAGTCTTGGGTGTCTATTAAGCAAGGATTTAATTTAAGTTGAATTTAAAAAAAATGAAAATTTAGTCAGTGTAGAGGATCAGAAGTAGCTCTTTCCTCCTCCCCTTTGGAAACGCTCACATTTGAGGGTTCAGGAGACTACAGGAGGTTCTGATAATTAGCTCTGTGTTGATTAGCTTCCCAAATGATGATGTAGATGGAGGCTGTATAGCTGTGACATCATAAACCTCAGGAAGTCAGAAACAGAACGTTCTAAGGGGCGTTTACTTTAAAGAGGTATGGTTCATTTCTCTGTGAACTGAGAGTGAAGTAAAAGGTTTCATATGTTCTGCTCCCAAAGCCCCTTCTAAAAAGATTAAAAGCTAAATAAAACTGATTTAGCAGGACATGGGACCTTTAAGGGCATCTTGTGCTTTCCTAGAGAAATACTGTCAATTAAAATATCAAATAAAAATAAATAAATAAAGAGAAAATAAGACAGAATCTGCCATGAAAACAAGATAATAGGAGCGTAATTGGTGCTGTAAAACTATTTTGTATGCACCCCTACATTAATGTTCCCATAAATAAATGTTTAAGCACAAAGCACTAACCTAAACAGTGAATGATTTGTTAATTCCATTTTACAGTATAGCTGAAATTACATTTTAAGCGTAGCTCATAAAATTATTAGTATTTTCTCCTTTTGCTCAATTAATATTAATTAGAATTGTTTAATAATGAGTTTTCTACAGTCTAATAATGAGAATAAATGAATGTAGCCCTCTTCAGAGCAACAGTCTCTCAATCCTGCTGTAAATATTACACTGCTTCTGTTTTTCTCTATGTATCCACCATGATTATGAAGAAATCTGCATCCTCTGCAGGCCTGCTTGTGATCAATAATTCATAAAAGTAAACTGCCCAAGGCAGGTTCATTGTTATTAAGAATTAACGTATTGATTTATCCTACTGTATAAAGAGCAGACATCAAGTTCTTTTCAAACCCGAGTTGCTGCTAATGAAGTCTTTGTGGAAAAGTATGATTTTTTACTGCATCAAAAAGCATCTGCACTGATCAAATGACATGAAATTAGTTTGTTTACTTGTTTATTGGATGCATTTTAACTTCCCTGTGTTCATGTTGCAGCTGACAGCTTTAATAATAGCAGTCATAAAATAAGACTTCTGTTGTTTATGTCAAAAAAGGAAAATCATAATTGTAGTTGAAGCAATGAGCAGAGTCTCTCTCAGGACATGCTTTCTGGGTGAAAAATAATGACTAATCCTTTGAATGTTGTTGAAAGTGTATTAATTCATTCTCTGAGCCTTGCAGTCTGCCAAAAACCTGCAGGGTACCTTCGTTCCATAATGTTTCAAATAGTTTCTACCATTTAAACGAGTCTATAAAGCAGACACATTTGTTCAACAAGGACAAGTGAGGACAAAAAAACAAAAGCATGAACCAGACTTTAGAAAGTGACGAATCGGTTCCGGCCCTGTGCTCCACTCTCTTCTGTGGAGTCTCTGTATTAAGCAGCTATGAGAGGGAAAGCTAATGAATATAATGTCACCTGGAGCTCACATGTAATAAGATGTCAAAGGTGTCAAACTCATTTCCTATGCTCAGTTCCCCACCAAAAGACAGCCAAATCACCCTCTTAGAGAATATAAGGGTAATTAATAATCTCATGACCATGCTGTCAAATCGCTCTTCACTGAAAAAATGAATGTGCTAAAACTTTAATCTAAAAAATCAAAACACCTTATTTAATCTGTTCCAAGGGATCATCAAGAACTTCAGGAGATGCACATTCACCCAAACCTGCCCTCGCTGATAACACTGCTCATATCATTCAACATAAGAAGCCTCTTAATGTGTTTTAAAGGGGGAGAGATAAGCCTAATGCAACAGAAAAACATTTGCTGCTCCAACCAGAAATAATTAACTTCCTATGTCTACCTATTAGCCAAATAAGCTGATATCAATGCTACTGTGCTGAGGCAGGATACTGGCCTTGTGCAGAGAAAGCATCCAGCAGGACTGCTGGCTCAAATCAAGAAAAAAATCAATGTGCTCTTATGGTGCCACATTCTGCAAAGCCCGGCCACCTGAACACCATCAGGTTCAATATCTGCATCGTTTAGCAGCCATGCCCGCTGTGGGATGACGTCTCACAAGCATTTTCTAGGCAGTTCTGTACGTGAGAAGCATGGTGAGGTGATATTTTATAACATGTCTAATAAGCAGTTCAGGCCTGTGTCTACTAATGTGGTTTGTCACAAACTGGCAGCACTTGTTTTCAATACATACACTGTAACTGATTTAACAGTATTTTAAAATCATATCTACAGTTACCTACTGTAAAAAAAACTATGCAGTAAATCATTTCAATGGCAACGGATTGTGGGAAAACTGATTTCTGTAAAATTGTCAGCCTTTCACCATAAAATCAACAGTTACCTATGTTAAATGTCTATAAAGTGAATTACAGAAAAGGGTAATGGATCAAGAGAAAACTTTGTTTTGACCAGAAAAAACTGACCAATACCTGGCAAGATTTCTTTTAGTAAATGTTTCACATTTATGGGTGAAACAAATGTTTGAGTAAATGTATTTCATTGGATAAAAAAAATGACGTGTGATATTTCTTTATTTTTTACAAAATGATATCTTGCTGAAAAATGATCAGTAAAATAATTATAGGTATCATAATTTTAACTAAAATACAGCAAATTAACTGGAATTGAAACTGCAGTAGAAAGTTGTAGAATAAAATATGGTAATGATATTGAAAATAATAAAAAAACACTTAAAATTCTGTTTTTGGAAATACAGTAATTGTGCTGTAAATTGAAACACAATAATGATACCTTAAATAAAAAAAAAAAGTAGTAAAACTATTATGGAAACTGTAGTTATAACGCAGTAAATTAAAGTAGAAAGTGCTACTATGAAGACATTTACAGTAACCTCCTGGCATCTTGTTGCCAGTAAGTTACTGTAAAATCTACAACTTTTTTACAGAGTCAATGCAGTTCAGGGTTTTCAGAACAAAAACAACCCTGATCCTGTCTTTTTTTGGTCATTGAGTCACAGTGCTCTCAGATGAAGAAACTAAACTTTAGAGCCCCTTAGCATCAATCAATGTCACTTCTCCCACAACGAGAGAAGCATCGGGGGGTTTATGTGCACATCATTTTCTCTTGGTGTGTGCAGGGCATGTACGCCATCAAAAGCATTTCAAATAAGTTCTATGTAAGGTCTGACTATGACATATTCAAGATATCAGTACTAAGGTTCAGAAGGGAATCTGGGCAATGATTTGTTTATATAACTGTATGAGCATGCCTGGGTTTATTTGTATGTATTTTAAATGTGCATATTCTGACTGTGTTTACTCTTAGGTGAGGTCTTTTGCTCGTACAAGCCATTAGGACTACGGCTGCTTGATTTATGCAAAACAACATAAACAAAAAACATGCTCCCACTGGTATTACTACAGGAACCACATGCAATCAGTCAGCTTTAATGCTCTTAACATTATCATTCTGAATACTGAAGAACAAAAATGGAAATATGAGCATAAAATCTGAGAGCTTAAAATAATGACGGACAGGAGAGAGATGAAACACTTGCAACATGTTATGTGGCAGTAATTGGAATTGAAACTGAAACCTGATTAACTGTCCAGCTCTAATTAGAGATAAACAAAATACTGTTTAAATATCACAATTACAATATGTGCATATGACAGTCACATCGCAGGGTTCGCAATGTTAGTCATGTGACTTTTAAAGCTTCATGCTGCCATTTGTGTGTTGTTTGCATGGACTGTAGAAAGAATTGGACAAAGCCATGTGCAGTCATTTGTTTGCTTATCAAAGGAGCCTGCATGTGCTGCAATGGATGCTACCCTACTATCCCATCTCAACCAAACTTTAGCTAAGCCAACTCACACAGGAAAAGGCAGGACTTATATTTGTCTGACCAACATTTACTCAGACTTGCATCCATGCAATGAGAGCACATAACTGTATAATATGACCAAAATCGTATTTAAACCAGGCTGTAAAGATGTTTATGAAGCCATAAAAACTGTCCTGCACACAATCATGTGACCTCCAGGGCTCCTGCAGCCAGCATCAAGTGGACACTCGAGGAACTACAGCTTCGGGTACTTACGCATGTGCCTCCAATTTCAGCCTCAGAAGTTGCTGCTTGGTTGTTTGATGGAAACAAAAAAACAACTTTTTCCTTGCTTTCTTGACTATCGAACAATAAGGGTTGTCACCTTATACTCGATATTTGAATATCTGTTTAAACTTGGGAGTAAAAATCTCTATTTGAACTAAAAATACACATTTGAATATTTAAAAGTTCTAATATGTTTATTTTATTTTACCTTTATTGGAAGTCTCATTGAGATTAAAAGTCTCTATTCCAAAGAGATCTGGCCAAGGCAGCAGCCAATACAAAATAACAAAACATATTAAAAAGTAAAACAGCAAAACAATTCACAGCAGTTTAAGACAGGCTTTCAAATATGCAGCAACTTTTTAAGAAAAACAGATACAGAAACAGATATTGCAGCATATTAGAGCACCTGGAGCAGTGAATTGCCCAAGCACAACCCAACTGTCCACTGCTCTCTTGACGTCAACAACAGGAAGTATACCTCCAGCAAATGGAGACAAAGAAAGTCTGATTGGCCAAAAAAATATCTGATGATAGCTTTTTGGAAGCACACCATTGGGCAGCATGTCCTTGCAGACAGCAAAAATAAATAAATAAACAAGACGGAGCTGTGTGTTAATCATGTGCAAAGCAGCTGGCCTACTCCTCATCCACAACAAATCCCAGAGACCTACTTGTTGGCCTTCCACCCAAATGTAGCGGCGGCGGAGGTATGGCAAAAGGCCATCATGGACAAGATACAAGAGTCATATGCAAGGACATGCTGCCCAATGGTGTGGCCTCAGGGGAGGTAGAAAGTAAAATGGAAATCCCTCTTGTCTGTGTTGCAGTAAACAATCACTCCTAGTATTTGTCTTGGGAATTTTTCCAGTGAAAATAAAGCTGATGCAGGGCCCTTAATTCTGCAAAATAGCAGTGTGAAAATTTGTATTCAGTCTGCTCGACAAGAAAAAAAATGTTGCTTAGAAAACATTTTTAAGCTTCTGCAAGGCCAAAAAGAGATGTGAGGATTTAAATAAGTTTAATGTGGTCTGATGGTCCACAGATGGGAAACCAAAATCAGTAAATGAGGCCCAAACTGATGATGACTGTAAAACAGAGAACTAATCTAGCAAGGTTATACCAAGTTACATATCTTCTTTGTGCTCACGCAATAACTTTTGTTTTAGAGCCTGTAAAAGCTGACACACAATTACCGCGGTGGTGCCTTTTCCTGACATTGATGAAGCTGTTAGTGAAGGTCTGGAAAAAGCCACAACAAGTCAAATCTACTGTTGGCTTTTTACCGAATGGAGCAAGAAATAAAAGTTGTGGGTTGTCAGAAACAAAGCAAAGGGAACACATTTGAGAGAAGGGGGAAAAAAGTGAAGTAATGTCGCAGAACAAAGCTCAGGCTTTTGTACACAAAGACATTAACGAAAGATATATGCTCCCGCTAGACGCTCAACAAAAGGAGTACACATGTGGCTGTGGTTCATGCAGAGTTTATGTCATGTGAGAAAGGTTCAAAAGCTGCTTCTGTCTCTAGAGAAACTCAGATACTGCAGCTCAGCACAGATTTTCACCTACGAGGAATTCTGTTCAGCTTCTCTGTCCTTGATGGCAGCTCCATAGGAATTTGTTTACTGCTGGATTAATGGTGAAGACAGCTCCCCTTCCACAAGTCATTATTTACAGTACGAAGCAAATTCCCTTGAATATCTGTGACCAACCGCAAATTCCTGTGAGGGGGTATCAATGCTATGCCTGTTCACTGGTTTATCATATCATCTATTGTACGTATGCTGAATCCGTGTTCACACCAGCCCAGGGTGTTTTCAGCTGTTCATCAGAGAGGCTGTTTTCCCTATTGAGATAAGAAATTAAATCTGCAGGAGCGGAGGGTGCTGCGTTTGCTGCAGGGTGGTGAGGCAGCCACTCTGATAATGGAGCCGACTCCCATCGTGCAGGCTATGAGGCAAACAGCCGTGGCGCCGGCCCAACCCCTGCCCATGTGTGAGGATGGAGATCAGTGTCACTCTGAGCAAACACTCCCACTCCCTCTCTCGCTCTTCCTTTCTCCTTATGGCTGCTTGAAATCACATCCTGTTCACCACATAGTGCACTACAATGTGATCATACCATTTTTTTAGTGCACTTCAAACCCTGAGTGATCATACTTATATCCTACGTCATAGATAGGCAGCTCTTGATTAGCCTTATTTACATTGTCAGTGGGTGAAATTACAATAAAAATGAGTACAGTCTAAGTTAGACAATTATTACCATTAATTTAACAAGAGACAAGTTCACTTTACTTGTAAACATAGGTGATGAGATGTAATTCAATCAGGTAACCACAACACCAACCTAAAGATCAACTAGACCCTAGGAAAGGGGTGCAAGAAAATACTGATACACTGATGTGTTGCCATATTTCTCTGCAGAGCAACACCAGGTAACTCAGTGGGAAGAAACAAGAAAATGCTATAGTTTATTTAAAAATGGGCATTTTAGCAATTTTCCAGAAGGCTTATCGTGAAATTGTTCTTATAGGGGGGTCAGTAGGATAATTTATGAAGATGTTGATTAGGGCAAATGTTGATCCTTAGAAGAAATATGGTAAATAAAAAAGTGACAGAATTAAGGTTTTTGGAGCCATAAAGAAATAGAATACAATGGTTTGCAAATATTTTAACCTATATTCAATTGAATACACTACAAAGACAAGATATTCGATGTTCAAACTGATAAGCCTTATTGTTTTTGTGCAAATCTTCACTCATTTGAATTTGATGCCTGCAACACCTTCCACAAAAGCTGGGACAGAGGCAATAAGAGACTGTGAAAGTCAAGGAATGCTAAAAAAACTCCACCTGTTTCAAACATTTCACAGGTGAACAGGTCAAGTGGAAACAGGTGAGTGTCATGAATGGTATAAAAGGAGCATCCCTGAAAGGCGGAGATGTTCACAAGCATGGATGGGGCGAGGTTCAATACTTTGTGAACAACTGTGAGCAAATAGTCCAACAGTTGAACAACATTTCTCATTGTACAGTTGCAATGATTTTTGGGATTTCATAGTCTACAGTCCATTATATCATCAAAAGATTCAGAGAATCTAAAGATATCTCTGCATGTAAGCATCAAGGCCAAAAAGCAACATTGTATGCCCATGACCTTTAATCCCTCAGGCAGCACTGCATTACAACCAACATCATTCTGTAGGATATCACCACGTGGGCTCAGGTCAGTTAGCACAGTTCATCTCTACATCTACAAGGTCAAGGTCAAACTCTACCATGCAAAGACAAAGCCAAATATCAACAACACCCAGAAACACCAAGCTCATCTGAGATGGACTGAGGTAAAATGGAAAAGTCTGCTGTGGTCTGAGCCCACATTTCATACCGTTTTTGGACATCATGGACGTGGTGTCCTCCTGGTTAGAGAGGAAAAGGACCATTCTGTTACCAGAGCAAAGGTCAAAAGACAGCATCTGTGATGGTATGGGGGTGTGTTAGTTCTCACGGCATGGGTAACTTGCACATCTGTGAAGAAACCATTAATGATCAAAGGTACACACAGGTTTTATAGCCAGTGTTAATTTTGACAGCACTTCTTAATTTAGTTTTAGTCATAATTTAGTCATCTAAACTGTTTTAATTTAAGTCTAGTTTTAGTTGATGAAATTTCACAACCTTTTAGTAGATGAAATCTACTGTAAATTTAGTAGACTAAGATATGAATTGTGGAGTGTAAGGCATTTTTGATGTTTCCCTGAATTTCTGAAGTCATGTTTTACACTTGGATCCCGCCACCATGAAGCTAAGGCAGTTGTGATTGGATGTCCCTCTTAACTCATCCTACCTTTCCACACAACCAAAGTAGCTGTGATTGGATATATTCCTAACTTGTCCCTACTTTCTACATGCCCAAATTAGGTCTGATTGGATTTAGTCTCTGTCAAATTTTAGTCTAGTTTATATTTGTTGATAAAAATGTCAGTTAATTTAGTTTAAGTTTTTGTAAATGTAAACTTGTTTTTTTTAGTTATAGTCTAGCTTATGTCTGGGGAAAAAAAGGTTGTTGACAAAAACTATGACTACTATTAGGCGACAAAATGAACACTGTTTGTCGCAACATGCTGCCATCCAAGAGATGTCTTTTTATGTCCCTGCTTATTTCAGCAAGACAATGAAGACAAATTCTGCACGTGTTCCAATAAAAGAGTGCAGACACTAGACTGGTCTGCCTGCAGTCCAGACCAGTCATTGTTTTCTGTTTTATTCAGTTTTTATTCATACTATAAGTTGACGTGTTTACACTGTTGGTTAAGTGACAAGTTTGTCCATGATTAAGAAATAATGATGAGGTAAGATAGGTATTGGTGATCAAAACTGTTCTTTTTTCGCTCAGAGGTGATTGGCTTTGGCAGCACAAAACCTAATCAGATCATCCCTAGTATTATCACTTTCATTTAGACTCTCAGATCTGATTTAATCGTGTATAAAATATTTTTTCAGTGTGCAAAATGAAAAATAGTGCCGCTTATTACTGAAATTCTACTCTAATTCATTATTGATCCACTCGTCTTGCTCCACATTTTTTAATTGAGAAACAGCATCAACATTACTATCAGCAGCCAGAGTGCAGACTTTCATTTTTTCTGTGTGCGTGCAAAGTGAAAGCACTAAACAGTCTGGTACATTCAGCCCTCTGTGTGGTGAATAAGGAGCAGAGCATAAGAGAGCGATTTCGGACACGACGTTCCCTTCTTTCCTCCATGTGTCTGAGCATGTGGGTTAATCTGCATGTGACAGAGTGAGGATGAAAGCAAGAGATGCAGCGTTTCTTCACTCCTCTGGGCCTCAATTTGAGGAAGAAATATGTGGGAGAAAAGAGGATAAAAGTGGGTGAAACAGTGGGATTTGCCCTTGTGTTTAATGTAGTGAGAATGTGCACGCTCGGCGAGTCAAACACACGGACCCTGCGGAATAAAAAATGACTGATCGATAGAGTCAGAGGACAGAAACATCATTTTCTCTCCCCTTCTCCTCCCTCGCCCCATCACTTCCAGCTCCTGCTCACAGCCTGGATGGGCTATGTCTGGTAGTATATTATGTAAATGTGGAGAGGGTTTAATTTCAATTTGGGAACTCACCAGAATATTTGCGTCGCTTTGGAAGCTCCTCACAGGTTTCACTTCAAAGCAGTCTGTGGAGAGAAATAAACGGTCACACCTTAATGTGCGAGCACAAATAACATTGGGGGCCATACGGCACCAGTTGTAATAGTGTCACAATCATAAAAAGGTTCAATTTATAGTTCAATCTTTGATTCAGCCAAGACTCAGCACAAATGATTTGATATTTCTGCAGCAGTGGAACAATCCCTTTATGCCCAAAGTCCCTGAGCTGGGAAAAATTTAAAACAGGGGAAATTCCAGCTGCCTGCTTCTTATTGGATGATTTCCTGCATTGCTCTCAGAGCTTTAATACATAAAATAACTTCATTTAATCATACAAGGTTACAGTCATATTTTCATATATGATTTTTCCTAATAGTAGCTATTAACTGCAATGAATGATAGTTGATTGTGAAAACTGGAGCATGTTTTGTATGAATTTTTTCAATCATTGTGCTGTATGATAATAACAGGCTGTTAACCTTGTTTTATATAAAGAGCTCACACAATATATGAGTCTGTCCGAATGGAAAATACATCTGCATTTGCCTCAGAGTTTAACAAAACCAATATTTTCAATAAAGCAGCAAAAAAACATCAGAAAGAAGTATTTTCACTAAATCATAGTAAAACAGTTAGAACTTCATTTTTGAGTAAATCCAGTAACACACAGTAGTCCTTTTCTTAACCATAAAGCTGAGGCTTATGTAGGAGTGTTACACAGACATCCTATCACAGCTCATTACTTTTAATTAACCCCTCCTCTTTAGTTCATTAGTGACAGCTGCACTGTGTAAATGTCAATAAATGTTTCCTCTTACAGCCGTCAAATTAAAGGCACATGTGTTCAACAGGGTTCAAGCTGATACCTCAATAAAGTTTGACAGTGGTTTGATGATTTAGGCTATGGTGACTCACTGTTCAAGATTCATGCTGTGCACTGTCGCTCTGAATGTGGGTACAAACATGCTGAAAAAGCAGGTCAGCATCATTTAAAAAAGCAAATGCTAGTGTGGCAACGTAAATACAAATGATATGAAAACAGTATTAGGAGTAAAAATAGCAGTTAAACTGCAGAAAGAATGAAATAAGCCAGTAAATGTGAAGACATGTAGACAATATACAGAATTACACTTATCAGACTAGAGTATGAAAATGCATATTGGAAGAATAAATTACTATGATTAACCCTTAGGTCACTATGTGGCTTTTTTCTGCCACAAAGGGGTGATATTTAGAACTGATTGACCATAACTTTCACTTTATTTAAGAGAGTGAAAAAAATTTTTGGTGAGGAAACTTAATTGTACATAGATTTTGAAAATGTGATTTCAGAAATTTTAAAAGGTCAAAAATACGCTGTGGGCAAATTTACTACCCTTTCATCCTCTTTTGGCTGTTTACAAGCCACAAACTTTAGCTGCTGTAAAAACAAATGAGATAATTTTTTTATCAAACTTTTTTCCCCCGAAATCTCTTCATCAAGCTCAGTCCTGATCAAAACTATTATTTTTAATTATGGATTTTAACCCTTTTAATGCCAATATCATAGGTGATTTCACTGCAGTGTCATGGCTGCATTCAAAAAAATGTGGTTATAACTAAAGTCAATGGGGAGTAATACTTAAAATCTGATACTCCTGCAAAAAATAATAAAGCATTGAAGCCAATGTTTTTACTAATCATTGAGATATACAAGAGTGTGATAGCACGTAAAAAATCTTCAGCCTCTGATCATTTTTTATATTGAAAATCAGTCATTATGTTTTTTTTTCACCAAATCAGTGACATCATATATGGAATTGGCATTTAAAGGGTTAAAATCCATATTTCTGTAAATGTTTAAATAGTTTTGATGAGGGCTAAGCTTGATGAAGAGATCTGAGTAAAAAAATGTGGAACAAATATGTATCTGGTATGTATTTACAGCAGCTAAAGTTGTGGCTTGTAAACAGGCAAAACATGACGAAAGGATGTGTTTTAATACAGTACACAAGGGTTAAACCATCTTTCATCCTTAAAGCTTCGTGTTTTCCAGCCAGTCACAGGGCTGAAACATTAAGTTATCAAGTTTTTTTTCATATAGGCTTTGCGTGCACATGGATATGGCATTTTGAAATTAGGTACCCGAGTGGATAATCTAAAAAACACAGCCTTGTGTCTCCATGTGGACAAGAATACAGATTGAAGTCATAGTCCCATCTCTCGCTTAAAATGCATGCACAAACCCTGACCACAACAGAAACAATGGCAGAATACAGTGTTGTGCTGATGCTGCAGGAGCTGCTGAGCTTGTTTTGGCTTCAACAACAAAATCTTCTGCTCCTCTTCGACCACTGTGAGCAACAAGAAGAAACAGACCAGCAGACACCACTGTTGGATCAGACCACAAGGGCCAGCCTACGTTCCCCATGTGCATCTATGAGTCTTGGTGGTCCATATCCCTGTCCCTGTTTCACCACTGAGCCTTCCTTGGACCACTTTAGATGGAGATGGAGATGCTCTGACCCAGTCCTCTAGCCATCACACTTTGGTGCTTGTCAAGCTTGCTCAAATCCTTATACTTGCCCATTTTTCCTGCTTCTAACATCAACTTTGATTACAAAGTGTTCACTTACTGCCTGATATAGCCCACCCACTAACAGGTGCCATGATTAGGAGATGATCAGCGTTATTCACTTCACCTGGCAGTGGTCAGAATGCTGTTCCAGCTCTAAACACTGATACTGGATGTGGTCACCAAGACTAGTGCAACAACGTCTGTTCCAGCTAGAAGCAGGAAGACTTGTCTGACTAACAGCCTTCATCCTGGTGCCTGATCTGCTTCATCTGATAAAGTACCTCATGGAATAACCAGTACCCGATAATGCTACCACACACACCTGTTATCAACAGCTCTTCTCTTGTGGATCTAGGCTCTTGTGCCAGAACACTGGAACCAGTTTTAGGTGTTACAGCGGACTTAAAAACATGTCTACTCCATCCCTTAAAAGTATTAAATGAACAAGCATAATCTATACTTTAAATCCAGTTTAACTTGTTTACTAAAAATGAGCAAAAGCAGGTTAAATATGCAATAATGATCAAATATACAATGATTGAAAACTGGAAAAATGAATAAAGAGTGAAAAAAATCACATAAATGTTGATGAATTTGACCTGATGTTATTGGTCAGTCCATTGGTCCATGTCCCATCTCAGGAAAAACAGCAAGAAAATCTTTGCAGTCAAAAACATCCAAATAATAAAAACAGAATTCAGCAGCTGGAGGGTCGAAGAAAAGAGAACAAGGAAGTCTCCACTCCTGCTCTAAAAGCTCCTCTCGGTGAATGTGGTGCATCTGTTGACACTTCTTGATCCTCCTTTTCCAAAGTTCCTCCTATCTCCTAAAACTCTTATTTACAACATTCCTGATTTGTTATGTGATCCATCAGTCTTTCCTCTCCGTATCTCTGCCAATACTAAAGCCTCAGTCGGGGGGTCTGTTGTTTGTATGCTTCAAGTTACAGAGTCATACTCCCTCATATGATTTGGTCTCCTGGAACATGCATTAAGCAATCACTTACGAGAAAAAGCCTAATCATAACCATATGCTCTCACTGAAATGCTGTGTAGAGAAAGTAATCACTTCACTGTGAGCTGTACAGAGCTCACCGTGTATCTATTCAAATCTCATTCATGCATGTATTTTAAATCAAGATATAAAGGTTACACATGATTATACACTCTGATGTTTCACCTCACAGCCTGTTCACTCTATTATAATACATCAATGTGTGTTTATTCTTGGGCTCACGGTGGCTCAGGTCGATCCCTGGGTAAGTCAGGGTCTTTCTGTGTGGAGTTTGCATGTTCTTACTCCAGCTTCCTCCCACAGACCAAAAACAAGCTCTATTGATTGACTGGTGACTCCAAATGTCCTTAGGTATGAGTGTGATAGTGAGTGTTTGTCTGTCTCTCGATGTGGCCCTGTGATCGGCTAACGACTGGTTCAGGGTGTGCCCCGCCTCTCACCCAATATCAGCTGGGATAGGCTCAAGCCCCTGAAGGGATTTAGATAAGAGATGGATGTTCATTCTTATAATACTGTCTTTCTCTCCTCGTGGTTTTAAATCTTTGATAAATGAGAGAAATGTGGCTTCTGTTACTCTGATGATTCCTTAAATGGATCTGGTCTTTGCAAAGCAGGTTATCAATCTTCTGTTGTATCTCTATCTTTCTGTCCTGTCCAATTTTCATTCTTGAACTGTTTTGTCATATTATGAAGCACCACAGTTTTATCATGTTGTTCTGCTGGCATATCGTCACTATCTTTTTTGCAGTAGGACATTTTTCAGACTCTTTGAATAATCTATTGCAGTAATATTAACTTTTGAACCCCTGTCGAGTTACTCACATCAACAGAAACACAAGAACAGTTGAACCAGCTTACTTTGAAAGCTGATATATTTTCTTATATTTTCTACATAAATTAACTAAAATTTGAAAAAGATGTAAACATATTTATACGAAACAGAAGTTTAGGACTAAAAAACTAATGAAATATGTCTTGTTTTTTAATTTTAAAGTGCTCAAATATAGCTGTTATTTCCATTTGGCTGCTAATTATTGGTGCACGGTACCTTTAGCACCGACCATAATGTTCCAACGTGTGGCTGCCCTGCATTTTTAAAAATCTGTATTTTATTATGGAAAACAACTTAACCTCAAACTAATTCATTTGTTGTTCCATTTTTTGTGCTTCATCCATATGGTACATGATCAGTTTCATGACCTTGATTGGGTGGGCCATCTGTGCACATCCAGGCCCCCCCAAAGATCCACCCCTGCCACAAAAGCTGTTGTTCTAAAAGCAAGGGCCCAGGACTGAATCTGGTCTGTGGCTACTTTCCCTCATGTTATCTCTTTATTTCTGACTCTATCGACTATCCTGTCTCTATAACAAAATATAAAAAGGAAAGATGCAAGCCACACTTCTGTTTCTCAGTGAGATTTTCTATAACTTTTTGAGCATTGTAAGAGCCATTTGTACATTACAGATAATTTGATAAATTAAGAATTTTTTGTTATTTGTCCTGATTAGACTTTGGAATTTGGATTCAACAGTTCCATAGTTTTATCTTAAAAGTTTATTTGAAGTCGATAACTATGGCAGATTTTCCTCTTTCATGATGTTATTAGACAGTTTTGTAATGCAACGAAACCCTCAAGTAAGCACTCTGAATGAAAGATCAAGGACTACGGTGGTGTATTATGGAAATACTTGTCAACTACATGCTCTGGTTTGTCATCTCAGAGGGTCTTCAGTCATTAGACAGAGCCGCACTAACAAGCACTGTTCAAAAAAGTCTGATAACTGAATTTAAACTAAATGTTCAGTAAGTTATCTGTGGGTAATTTTGAATATTAAGGTCACCAGAAGTATTGACTGAATTAACTTTTGTAGACTAGTGAGTAAATTTACAGCAAACAGAGCTTAAGAAACTAGATTTGTAGATACCAGTGTTAGAAGAAAAATGTTATCAAAGCTGATGCTACAGCGGGAAAACCACCCAGTTTAAACAATTTATTACACTTCAGCGTGTTTCCTTTTTGTAAAAACAACCTTTTCATCCATAAATGCATGGCATCACTCATCCTTAACATAATCTGTCTGGCAGACAGAAAAGTCAACAACTTTATTCCAGTGACTGACTTCAGCAAATTATGCTGCACTTAACTGCATTTATGGACTTCCCACATCTTTATCCGGCAGTTTTACCAGCCGACATCACATAAATACTGTGCTGAAGTATGAGCAATAGAGCAGCCGAGAGTTCAAAGCATCGCTGGGACACTGGTTTCCACTCTGAATTCATCTGCATCTGTTCCATATGCACGGAAGTAAACTGCAGGTGGAGGATGAATGAAAAAGCAGAAGTAAAGACATAAACAAAGTCATTTGAAGTCTTTTAAAGAGCTGCAGCGCTGTACATATGTACAAACAATCAAGGGAAAACGCATTTCTGTTCTGGCTCCCTAATGCACAACTTAAGGTGCACATGGAGCAATCACAGCTAATTGAAGCTTTTGTAAATGAAGAAAAAAAAAATCCTCACACCTTTTTCCCCTTTCTCTCTCAAATATCGACAACAGAGGAGTCGCTCTGACTCTCCTCTGTCAGATTTAATTGGCAAAGCAACAATCTTGATTAGGATCTCAATAGTCTCTTTTATCGGCTTCTGTCAAAGCTTCACAGGGTGTTTGTCCAAGCAAGACATATTTACCCACCTGAACCCTCACTTGTGTTGAGTGTAAACATGGTGGGCCTTTAAGAAGACCCTGACATTGAGAGCAGCCTTCAAAGGTTGTTCTGAAGTCATTTATAACAATCAAGGGCCTCGTCTTCTTCTCAGGGTGCCTTCACATCTGGATCGTTTGGAGAAGCTCTTTTGAAACAAGAAGGCGTGGGCGCCATAGACTGATTAGGGACAAGGAGAAACTGGGATCACTTCGAGGAGGTGGTCTTGGGTTTTGTAACAGTGAAACACAAGCAATCAAAAGAAGAAAAGAACAATGAAATTCAGATCCAGTAGAGTAAGTAGCAGCAGTAGTATTTGTAAAAGTAATACATTCACTAAGCAATTTTAATTTCAACTGACACATAGTAATATAGATCTTAATGATATATATATATATTTATATATTTTTATCATAGAAGGTCTTTGTAATGCTTTGGCACTTGGGCCCTTTATAAGCACCAAATAGTGAAAGGTTAGCTCGGGATATCCCAAGGCAAATCATTTTGATTCCAACAACACACAAATTAAAATCACAGTTGAAGATACAGTTCAGTATTTTTTTAAGTTGGGTTGTTTCAGGTACTTGAGGACAGCTAGTGAAGTGGCTGAAAGAGCTCCCATCAGGGCTACACCTTTAACATGAACAAGCTGAGACCAACGGTGAAGTGCACTGCTGTTTACATAAAAACAAGTCACAAAACTGTGTCTGGTGGAATGTACGATTGGGCACTACATTTTAGAGCACTTCATTTTCCCGCCTGTGTGCATCAATTTCACTAATCTGCTGTTTTGCTCTACAGACTCAGGAAGACACAAGGTAGAGGAAACCAACACTGAACCAAATATGAGTGATTTGACTTAAGTGACAATGATGTCAATCAATGCACACCAGCGGAGGAAGACATAGCCGTTTGCTGCATCATAATATAGAGCCAGAGATTTCCTGCAGCAAAAATAAAGCATTTTAAATGTTTCACCCAATCATTCAACCCAATATAGTTCTGTGGCTCATTTTTACTTAAAATTCAGACAGTTACAATAAATAACTGCACCCACCAACAGCAGTGCACCTTACTGGTAGTGTCAGCTAGCTCTCCTTAAAGGTACAGCGCCAGTGGGAGCCCATTCAGACGCTTCAGGGATCGAACAAACCATGCCTGAACACAGAAAGTCTCCTTGTATCCAGGTTTGAATAGGACCATAACCTTTATGTCATCTGACAAGTCAAATATTTGACAAACAGGCTTTTTGATCCAAAAGTCAAACAATAACTCTCTTTCGGGGTGATTTGTCCTGCTAACTAGAAGTGTTATTGTCAAAAATGTGAAAGAGAGCCCTTCCTCACAATGTAAGCAAATCCTAGAAAAGATTCCTGCATTCACAAACAGATTCAGATCACCACCAACATGTGATCATTTCTTTCTTGTGTCATGACCAACATTCCCTGAAAATCATCAAAATCTATTCATAACTTTAAGAGTGATCCTGCTAATAGTTCAATGGCTAAAACATAACGCCCTTGGTGGAGGTAACTAGCATCACACTGCACAAAATTTGACCAGTAGGAGGCATTTTGTTTTGGCAGAGAGTAATGTTGGATTGGTTTCTGTATGCTTTGGCCAATTTTAAAATATTGTAGTGAGAACACTTGACAAACTAAAGCAAACAAATAAAAAATTACGACTTTTTCATTTGAATTGTGACATAAAATGAGTAGCAGGCACCCTTGGTGTCAAGTCTGCAGCTCACTCCTTTCACAAACGAGCCTACTTATAGATAGACACTTATATCATAAAACTATAAAAGTATAACTATTTATAATAATAAAAAAATAAAGTAAAATACAAAGAGACATTTACTCCAATGCTTCCAGTAACAAGAGAAATATCTAGCATTCTTTTTAATGAGGGTTGAGTCAGTGACATTAAAATTTCATTTTCTGAAGCAGTAAATCGGTACATTACATTTCAAAGCACAGTCTGAAAAGTAGGGGCATTATAAGTGACAAACAACTCACTTGCACTTGACCATCTTGGCAATCTGAGAAATATTCTGAGAGCATCATTGTATGCCACCTGCAGCTTTTTACCTTATAATGCAGGTGATAAATTCCAGATATGTTTCACCACATTACCAGTGATATTTATGAGTAATTAGAATTCAATTTTCAAGTTTTATCACATCTTAATTCCTTTACTGTCAGAATGCCGTACCATGCAAAGGCCAGCTCTCCATCTGACCTCAGACTGTGATGTGAAAAGTACAATTTCACGCATGCCGCCCTTCACACAAACGTCCATCTTGTGTTCATGTTCCCTGAAGCATCAAACACTGAGGGATTGATTAGAACACACTGCACATACACGCGCAGAAAATATCAACAGAGCTGTACTCATTCCGCTTTAGCAGTAATCTTACATACTGTGACTGCATGCTAACTGCTCCTTCATCTATTCATCAAAATCCCACGCAGGACATCAAATGCATACGCCCGCCTGCTGCACGCACGCACGCAGACTTCAGTTTCAGTGACACAGCAATTAAGCTTGCGAGAGGATTTTTCTCCTCCACATCTGAGTTATTGTTGTTGCTCTTCTAATTAAAACACAGCAGTGGCAGGATGAGCAATTTGAAGAGGAAGAGAGGGAGAGGCTGTGCACTCGACAACAAAAGCACTTTTGCTTCAAAACATCCTTCAAAGATCAAATGTCATTACACGCACACTCTGCTCCCACTAAATCTTCATTTGTGAAAATGTTGCAGGATTTTTTGAACAAGGGGATGTTCAGCTTCAACAACAAGACTATTTTTAAAAACAAGGCTGCAGCTAATGATTCGCTTAATAGTCAATTAACCAGACCTTGCACCGTCTTTATTATATTATTTTTTGGCTACTAAATGTGAAAATTACTAAATATATTTGTCACTAATCTCCCTGATCCAAGAGTCAAAAGCCCTAGTCAATGTATGTATGTAGGGATGTACAGATGTTTCATTTTGACATCTGTATCTCCCTTTTTGTCAAACGTCAGCCATCAACATTTAAGGTGAGATGAACAGATGTCTGATGCAATTTTGCTGAATTCATTGATTATGCCATCTGAAACCTGCTCAAAAGCAGTGATTTCAGACAGAAGGGCAAAAAAAGATGAAGATTGGGGCCCATAACTGACTGAGGTCCCTAAAGATATCAAACTATCAGCTTTTCTATTAGATAAATTTATTTTTTATTGTTTGCATTACTATAGGTCTTCAAGATCCATTTTCTCTTCACACATAAACAGTAGCAAGCTTTCTTTGTTGTTGCAAAAAAATAATTTTCATGCATCTTTTGCATCAAAAAACTCTAAAAAAATCAACATTTATTAGAGGATATTAGTTTCATTTGTGCTTTTTTTTTAACCACAGTATTTCAAGATATCTTAATATCTTTGTCTTTAAATTAAACAATAAAGTTTGAACATTAAATATCATTTATTTGCAAAGAAGTCACTAAAATATTGGTCAAATGGTTGTGCAAATCATTGTATTCTGCTTTTGTTTAACTTATACATAATGTCCCAACTCTATTGGAATCAGAGTTTGTATTTACTGTTAAGTTACAACATTTTTGATTATGTACACTTACAGTTTAATCAGGCGCTCTGATTATATCTTGCAAATTACTTAAAATAGCTGCAGTTTGAAAACATCATTAAAACTTTCGGCTTATTCAAATAAACACATTGTTTTTGATAATATGATGTTTAGATGACTAAGAAACCTGCCAGGGTGTTGGTTCAGTTTTTTTAGTTTTGTTTCCAGCTACAGGCAGCACCCAGCCTTCTCATTTCTGGTCATCCTCAAGGACAAACAGCCATTTGTTCAGCGTTTCTGCACCTCAGAGCTCTGGTGCACACGCAGGGCGAGGCGGGCGACTGGCTAACTGTAAGCCTGGATTATGTCTCAACACAGCGGCTAAATGGATGTTTTATTCCACATCTTTTCTCCTCGACTGCAGTGTTTTTTTTTTTTTGCAGAATGGGCATTCGGCGGAAGCTAAACAGATTTCAAACTGAGAGCAGAAACATGCTGGTGTCTGAATCCTGCAGTACCTGTTAGGCTGTGGTGTGTGACCAGTTTTGTCCATGGAAACATTATCACCTCTCAGTCTAGACACCCTCTAGAATTGTTAATGAAGAGTGAAAAGGAGTCCGCGACAGGGCCCCGGCGTCTAAACCATGTGTGAAAATGCTAGGCACACAGCACATCCATATTTCTCCGCTTGACTTGCCACAAGGCTAAAATAAACATTTTGGGGCCGAGACACACTGCTATTATAAAAGCTCTCAAATAACAGATCACATATTTGATAGTGAACTCTATGCAGAGGGATGAAATGGAGGCAGAAGGCTAGAATATAAAGTCAGAGTGAGGCTGACAGCACACTGGATGATTTTAAATCTTTAAGCCATTTTGAAAAATGTGCAAGCCCAGAGGCAGGTGGACAGTCAGCCATTTTTCTGATGTTATAATCCTCTGATGGTGCACACTATGATTGAGTTAGACCTTAAAGTAAAGAATCTGCAGTTTGTGGTAATGTGTCAAAAGAGAAATTACACAAACAAGAAACATATGTGATGAAGTTGCACTTAGAAATAAAACAGAGGATCAACAGTCGAGGTGTCAAAGTGTAATTTACTATTGGTCACACATCAAACTCCCCTGTTTTTGTCTTAAATGCATGGAAAACAGATCCAGTCCTCTGTTTTTTTCATGTCTTTTAGGCAATAGCAAGTTATTAAGAATTAAGTCCTTTTATGCACTTTTTTCTTTCATTAATTGTGGCCCAAAAACGGAAATTTCTTTGAAACCCTGAGCATCAAAATCCCTACTTGGCTGGTGACTTAAAATCCCATTATGTAAAATTTCCCAGCCAAGGGGCTCTCAGCCACTGATAAGTCAATATGTAGTGACCCAGTCATTCCCATTTGCCTTCACTGTTCTTTATATTGAGGACTCTATTCAATCACATGCTCAATCCATAAGGGGCATATTCTAAACAGAAAATAAGTGTTTCCATATCATGGGGAAACTTTGCATAATGAGAGAGGAAAATGTTTAAAATAGGACCTCCTGGCCCGTGCTATGAACTTACAAAGCATTCTGGGGCGTGAATCAGAAGGTCCACTTTTAGAGACGTTTTTTTCCCTTGTTATGCAAAATTTATGGAAATATTGTTTTGCTGTGTAGTGAATAACCCTCATGGAGTGTTGTTTTGTTGAACTGAGTTCTAAGTTCCAAAAAAAAAGTAACACTTAAAGGCGAACAGCAGATTTCCATTTAAATTGTAAACATCTATTTACATGTGTCAGGGGAAATAATACAGAAGAAAGATGGGTGACAAAGGCAGACAGAATTATAGTGGTCCTTAAAAAGGTAAGCAGCACAAAATATGAACAAGATATAGAAAAGGAGCTGCAGCAGAAGCAGGTCCTACTTACTCATCCATGTGAAATGATAGGGTCAATGAGCCATGACCTAAGAGGCGAATAGTACTCTCCTGCAGCTTTTCTCCATCTTTTTTTCCACAAAACATGTCAATAAACAGCAGTGATGCAGATTAGGAACATGAACCTTGAGAAACTCAGTTCAGGCAAACAGCTATGTGAATCAGCAGTGATTGCAAACAAGATACTTCTATTGGCCAACTCTTCAACACGAACTGTAGGAGATCGTCTCCAGTTTGGAGACAGCTTCTATTTCTCTGTTTTTGTTATTGATCTATACACATGAAAACCATTATGGTACTTACTGAAGAGCTGTAAAGGCTGAAAGACCAGTTACTCCAATTGAGCTGATTCAAATGATTCAGATCACTAAAAACAGCTGGAATTCCCATCAAATCTTGAGATGCTTAAAAACACAAAAATTCCACTTTCTGCCTCCTTTTTGCTTTATGGCAGACTACCAAAGATTACATCAGCTGATGGGTTGATGTTTAGCCTGTGTTAATCCATGTTTATGTACAGCATATTCATAATTAGACTCCTGTGCTGCCTGCGAGCCTATGATGGTGGTTAATGTTTGCCTCCATGTGCTGCCTTTTGCCTCGGGAAAAGGTCTGGAAAAGGGCCATTGTACCAAACATCTGGTTGGTACTGCATGCTCTCAGTGGCTCCAGCGGGTTTTCTAATGAAGGCAGCCCAACCTGGAGTCATAAATATCTAACATGTTTAGAGAGCAAGAGGCTCCAATCTGGGACAGGGGCAACAAAGTCATCATGCAAACATGATGAACTTGAGGATTATTTAGACGAGAAACTTGTTATGACAAGCCTTAAGTCACGCCCCTGTTATTGCTAAGAGGGGAAAATTGGGTCCAAAATCTGGCTTGAATTCATGTGATGTGCAGCCAGCTTGAGGCCCAGGGGTCACTCTGTTGGCTAAATCCACCTCGGAGTGGAATATAAACAAGACATGATACCGTGAGGGGAGAAAGGAAGCAATAAGATACAGTTCTCTTTCACTGCATGGATAACTAATGCCTTTTAAAGAATGCTGCGAGTTCTATCAGATCCAAACCGCCTCCAAAGCTGCCCCCTCTGAGCGCGATTCACCAGACAACATATGCCTCTCTTAGAGTGCCCACACAGTTGGCACACTGACCATTACCACTACCTCCAGGGCAGCCAATGTGACCTCCAGAGATCAGAGAGAGCTCCAGACAAAGGCAACAACCCCGGGCGAAGTGGAGGTCTGTACTGTGGGCCGCGCCACAGTCAGCTGAAGCACACAGAGATAATGGTGGCGGAGGATGTGTAAAATGATGAGGATAGGAATTGTGCTGATGTTTTACGACGGCGTTTACAGTGACAAGGGTGTTATGACCCCCCTTTTGTTAAGAAGGGAACATCGCCGTGGTGCAGACACTGTCCTTGGTGACACTGAGCAATAATACAAGTTGCCTCAGAGCATCACATCACATAATATACGCTCTAATAATTGCTCCAGTTATGCAGCTATTTTTAATAAAGGAAAACATGGGGAACATTTGAAAGTTTGCTTTAATCGAAAAACATGTCCCACATATATAAGTTAGTGAACCAGAGGGAACACGTAAATTGAATAAAGGCCTTAGTCATCTCCATTGAATAATTATGCAATAAGTGCAACAAAAAGTTGTGCACCAGTGGTCACGGAGGTCAGCAAAGGTTACCCAAGGGCCCCAAACATCCAGGCTGGCAGCATGCAAAGATCAGAGCTTCCCTGCAATTCTGATGAGTCAGGGAGTATCGTCTCTGTTGCTCATGATCTGATGCTCTGGTAGTAAAGCTCTCCTCCCCTCCCTTCCCCTGTGAGCCGAAGCCTCTGATGATGTCCGTACAGCTATTTATACACTTAGCCATGCTCAGCACATTTAGCCGAAGCACATAAATAATCAGAAGGTATGAGAGACAGTGTGCACGCAGGACTGCTTTGCTTTAACGCAGCAACTTCTGGCTCTCCACTTTACCAGGGCTGCATAGAACCTTTTCAGCAGTACGTCCCTCGTCTCTACTTGTCATGATTTATGAGCTCAATCCATTATTAATAGGGCAAATACTGAGTGCATGCACCAGCTAATTATTTGCATATCCCATTTTGCTTTTTGTGGAATCTGTGCTTCAACACACAACTCAACACAAAATATTCTGAGCCAACAGGCCAAAATACACAACAAAGACAACTGCCTCTTGGTGGTAATATAACTAAGACCAGTGAGTCCACAGGTATTCAGGAAGACAAGGCCACATGTACATGCCTACCTTTAATGTATGTAGGTTAATGAAACCAATCCAATTATGCTTTATAAATTAATGTTCTTAAATAAATAATTAGCCAGCAGTAAAGCTATCCCTTAGTGGCTTGACATGACAATTAGCCAATCATTTTGGGATTTTGGAGGGACAATCATATTTTGGTTGGCTCTGGATACACCAGATCTACCCTTGGTAAGGATGATAACGACTCTGCACCTAAAAGGGAGTAAGCTAATGGCTGATCTACACATTCAGACGCAATTCAGGAGCAATCATTACTTGAGATGAAGCAGGTAGGGAAGCAAATAAGTGTGCCCCAGCTGCGGGCCAAATTAAATTGGTCTAAGGTCCACAGTTGGCCCCTGGGCCATAGTTTGGACACCTCTGCTTTAAAAAATTCCTGGAGGCATTTTCGGATTCAGATCACCACCAAAATCAAATCACTTCTTCCTTGTACCATAACCAACATTCCCCAGAAATATCATAAAAATCCTCTGATTACTTTTTTGAGTTATAAGCCAAAATGTGAAACACTGCTTCAATCAACTAAGTAATATTTTAAAAAATCTTGCATCTGGATTCGGATCCCCTTGAAAATATTACCAATTCTTCCTTATACCATGACCAATATCCTCTGAAGATGTCATCAAAATCCTTAGAGAAATTATTGAGTTATCAGTGAAAATTTGGCTTTATGATCTTGATCTTTCACCTGAGACCGTGAAAATCTAACAGGTCACCTTTAAGTAAGAGCGGACATTTGGGCAAAAGTTTGATGGAAATCTCTTGAAACTTTCTTGCATTCATTTGCAAAGACGACTGCCCTGACTTTGACCTGTGACCTTCATAATGCCATTTCTTTATTCTTAAATCAGAGTGAAAATCTTTTCAAAATTCACATTTTTTAAATTATTCCCGCGATCCTGTCAACAAGATTTTGTTCACAAGTAAAGGATGAACGTGAGACTCTGGCCTTAATTTTTGTTCTTAAAATCAAATGTGCCCATCTTTGATTTAAAGTGGGAATTTGTTTTGGATGAACACAAGTATCAGACAGACCTATGGGCTTACAGACAGGACAGGAAGCCATAAACATAGCCCAACATAACACTTCTGGTCTCGGCTGTCAACAGCAAAGGAGCATCAAAATCAGAGGCAGAGAGGCAGGCAATGCGCGAGGCAGAAATAGTTTTTATATGCCCAAATCCATGAATTCATCCTGAACAAATATAGGGTATAATTAGGAAGTAAGGTCTGGTCTAAGCCTCTGTAATGGGAGATTATGTCAGCTCCTCTTTTTGTGAGCAGCAGACTGATTCCTAACGGGCTGACAGGAGAATCCAGTCTGGCTCCTCCTTTCAGTAAACTGTTACCCTGCAGAAGGTGCCAGGGCCCAGAGCACAAATATACAGCAGCCCAAACACGATTATACAGCACTCCAAATATTCTTCTGCTGAGGGTACATCGTGTCCCTGTTTAAATTTAATTTGAGATTGAGCAGACATCAGACTCATCATTCTCTGCATGCAAATGTGGAGGTCTTTACCTAACACTGAAAACTGTGCTGTGAGGTTATAAATACAGAGACCTGCTTTCAATAAAATGAGTCTCATTTTCCTGTCTGCGCATGATAAATATTTCATTTTATCAGTCATACATGTGCACATTTTTCCTTTTAAAATGGTGATGACACATGCCCTGAATTCTCTAAGCTCTTAATGGTCGGGCACTATCATATCTTAAAGTGCTTAAAGCGCTGTATTATCCTTTCAGAACATTATGCTCCCTGTGTGCAGGCCTGCTTGTGGTACCTCCAGTCTCTAAAGCAGAATGTGAGGTAACACTTTTAGATATCAGAGCCCATCAGGCTGGATACATCAGCCAGCCATGGTTTAGCAGATAGATGCCCTTTTTTACTTTTAGGAGAGGGCTTACAGCTTTCTTTTTTGACAAAGCTCATAGTTTGGACTGGCTACAGCGTGGACCAGCCCTGGTTATGCTGCTGTACAGTGAGACTGAGGGGAGGGCAAGAACACTGGGCTTCCCTCTCTCTCTTAAGCTTTTGATTAAAATATTTCCCTGACTTCATTGTCTTATAGGTTTCTCTATGTCACTGGTGTGCACAACATGCTGCTGTGGACCAATTTCCCTGAGGAAGTTTTTCCAAGGGGTGAATAAAGTACTGTCTAATCTAAACTAATCTGTTTAACGTTTAACTGCTACAACTATTGACCACTGAAGTACATCTGAAAGCTGCTCAGGTGAGGCTAGGTCAACACAGGTGAGTATTTCTCTGCCATTTTACCAACAACCTCAGCTTCCCCCTTTGTTAGCATGCACACTGTTGTAACAGCTTTTTCCTCAGCACCCAAAAGCAGTTTAATTAGCTACTGTATCAACCAGTGACTTTCAGCCATCTTGAGCAGCTGATAAAACAGAGCGCGTGCCTTGGATTTCCATCTTCACCACCTCCTACTGCTCCACTGCCAGATCTCAAAGGCAGATCTGCAAGTACACTGTGTTATATAAAGCCAGGTCCGCCCAGAGAGATAACAAGGCCCCTGAAAGGCATGAGGGATGGGCCCCTTGTTAGCTGCCTTTGCTGCCTCTTTCTCTGTTAAATTTGTTGTCTTGCTTATGGAAACCCGTTTGGGCATAACATTGGTATAAGTAATATCAAACGTAGTTGAGCTTTACTAGTACTCAAATTTGGAGTACATGTACTCAGTACTTGGTCAACTAGTGCATGAGACTTTACTAGTGAAGCAAAAAGTGTGACTAGTAGTACTAGTAGACTAAAAAACAGTCTACTAGTACTATTCGTGAGATATTTTGAGTTTACTAGTAGTATTACTGAAAAAAACCTTTGTTTTACTAGAAAAGGTACATGAGTAGACTTCACTAGTAAAGCAAAATCTCCTACTAGTAGAAAATTTTGTGTTACTAGTAGTACCAGCAGACTTAAAAAATGTTACTGGTAAAAACTCGAAGCTTTACTAGTAGAAATAGTAACACAAAATTGTCTACTTGCAGGCGATTTTGCTTTACTAGTAGATCGACTCATGCACTAGTACGCCAAAAAAACCTTTACTAGTAAAGCAAATGTTTTGTTAACTCGTAGTACTTGTAAACTTAAAATATCTCGCTAGTAGTACTAGTACACAAGAAAGCTAAAAGATTCTCTGGTACTTCTAGTAGACCTAATGCAAATGAAGAAGGAGGGATTATAATCAATTCCAGCACCCTGATTGGTTGTAATATTTTTGAAAGCCAATGGGAAGCCTGAATTGGCTTTCTGTGCTCCTTATTAGCATATAAGGCTTACTAGTAGTACTTGTGGCACTTTTTTGATTCACTAGTACAGTTTACTCGCACACTAGTTGACCAAATTTGATTAATAGTAGAGCTGAACTACGGTTGATATCACTGATATCAATTTTATACCTGCTTAATTTGGCACATATGCGTCGCTCAGATCAGCAGACGGAAAAAACAGCTTCAGAAGGTTATAGTTTGGGTTGAAAGCTTTTGCCAGTTCCCTCTTTTCCCTCTCTATTTTTCTCTGGTATCTCGATTTATGACAAGGTTCTGGCATTGTTGAATCAGTCCAGCATTACTGGCACAACAGGTAAGTTCATTGGGACTGGATTGATCAGTATGTAATGTGTTTTGTTTGTCATTGCTCCAGTATAGTGGACCATTTCATTAATGGCCTCCATGGGTACCCCTCAGCAGCTGGGCCCTCGAAAGCTCTCCTCTTTGTCCTCCCTTATGGGCAGCCTTGCATAAAGATGGACTATTGTATGTAAAATGTTGGAGACCACTGTTATTTGTCAGGACTTTAAGAAGTCCTACAATTAATGCCTATTTTGAAGATCAACTTATGGTTTCCTGAGCCATTAATGGGCTAGTTAGATAATATTCCACCAAGTAACTTAATGGTTCTATTTAGTTTTAACCTTCATGTTCATTATTTTTTCTTTTTAAACTGAAAATTCACCATCAAGAAACATAAAAACATACTTTTTTTATCCGGTGCCACTGTCAGATGGCTGATTTTTTTGTGTGTGTGAAAAGTTCTCATAAGGACTCGATGAAAAAAAGATGAAAAAGAGGAAAAGATTGTTCCATAGGAGAGGGTTTTAAGGTGAGGGACTGAATATGTAAATGAGAGAAGAATCAGTGCATGGCTGTAACTTTGAACTCTTGAGTTGAAAGTCAAAGATGATTATAAAAAGGGAGTTTGGTGTCTTTTCATCGCTTTCACTTCACCATCAACGTGCTTCCATGTTACACAAAGTCAGCTTTACAGATCATGCAGGCAGTCCTTTTGTCATATGAGAAGCAAAAGTGTGTTTGTGTGAGCTCAGCCGTCATGATTGGATCACAGAGTGAAGAGCAGCTGTAAAAAAAAGCGAAAGACAAATGTTCAGTTTAAGCTGAGTGTGCAGCCATAAACACCTCGACTCCCCAAGACTCGAGCTGAGCTCCTGTGCCTTGTTTTCCGGTTGCTGGTGAAAAGTAAAAGTGACAGGGCCTAGCCCCAGAGTTAGCTTCGACTTCAGCCCTGTATCAGACAAACAAGTCTCTCTTGTGCTTCCTGACTGTGGTTGGGAACAGGCAATTCAACTCTGTTATATCTGCACAACTGTGAGGTACTCACTCATGGAGGGTCAAGAAGTTTGAGGCCCACAGCGAAGTCGATGTTGAGCCCCTTATTTAAAAGATCTTGGCTGCAGGGCTGCTCCTGCATATCATAATGCTTAATAAATGTGAAAGTATGAGAGCCAGTGTTTGCTATTTCTGTTTAAAGTTTGACATAAAAGCTATAAAGGTGTGCTGTACATCACAAAACATATTTATCAAACTCTTCAGTAAAACTCATCATGGTGATATTTGAGTCACCACTGGTGGATGTTTTTGGGCTCATTAATGTTTAATTTTGTATGAATACAAGCTGTTAGGAAAAGCAGAAAAGTAGAGGAGTAAGTTATGAATGGTGACAAAAAAAGGACAAAAAAGGACTTAAATAAGTGTGTGAAAGAACTTTGAGAACATGCTCCATCCTTAAAATTAATATAGGGCTCAAAATCTTGGTTGTGGAAAATTTAAATAAAAATATAAATATCTAAAAAATTAGATTTCTTTTGCTGCAACTGTCTCTGCTTCAGTCGCACCCTTCCCCGTGTTTCCTTTCAACAGAGACACAAGTACTTGAGATTATTTGAGACAGGGGCTTATATTTTTACACAGGCACATTACTAGGCATATGTTTTTCATGAAATTAAACATGATAGCTCAAGTGTCAACATGTACGAGCCTCTGTACATCAAAACCACATAGTGCACCTGTTCACCTTGAAGCAACAACATTACAGCCTGCACTGTAATTGCTGGGGGAAAAATATTCAACATTTTTGGCTGTTTCAATCAAATTAAAGCAGAACTTGTTTTGTGTCATGATTGTGACATTTGTATTATTTTTTCCTCTTATCAAGGTGAAAAGAAAAAAGATTAAAATTGGAAATCAAATTTTATGTGAAAGAATTCTGAGATATTATTTTAAGGCCATATCACCCAGGCCTAAATAAATATAGCCATTATTTATCTGAGATGGACAAAGTCTAAGTGTGCTGTGGTCTTACGAGTCCTATTTTAAATTGCTTTTGGACATCATGGACGGGGTGTCCTTCGAGCTAAAGAGGAAAAGACCATCCAGACTGTTAACAGAGCAAAGGTCAAAAACATCTGTGATGGTATGGGAGGGTGTTAGTGCCCATGGCATGGGTAACTTGCACATCTATGAAGGAACCATTAACGCTGAGAGGTACATACAGGTTTTGGAGCAACATATGCTGCCATTCATCTTTTTCAGGGACGTCCCTGCTTATTTCAGCAAGACAATGCTGAGATACATTGTGCATGTGGTGCAGTTGTAAAAGAGTGTGGGTACTAGACTGGTCTGCCTGTATAGTACATTTTTAAGTGTAAAATATGACTACAGAGACCCTGGACTGTTGAACAGCTGAGGTCGTACATCAACAAGAATGTGAAAGAATTCCACCTTCAAAGCTTCAGCAGTTAGTGTCCTCAGTTCACAAACGCTTTTTTAGTGTTAAAAGGAAAGGTGATGTGACACAGTGGTAAACACGCCCCTTATTTAATTAAATATAGGCCAAAAAGGATTTAAATAATTGTATTCTGTTTTTTTAATATTTTACACAATGTTCCAGCTTCATTGGAATTTTTTTTTTTATAATATGCATGTTTATTGATTCATCAGTTAAATGAATAACAGGGGAAAAGCATTTGCTAATCACTGTTCTGTTTTCACCTACATTTTACTCAGCGTCCCAACTTCATTGGAATTGGGGTTTGCATAAATTTAAGGGCCTTTCTGAAATATAACCCGAATATAAGCGCAAAACTCTCTCACAGAGAATTGCTTTATTTTAAATCTAACTCATTTTATGGATGAAACACTGAAATAATAGCTACAATTTTCCTTTTGAATCCTTTTTATATTTCCATTGTTTTTGGGGCTTCTCATGACTCTTTTTTGGTTTGTCACGACCCCCTGAGGTCATAAAATTAACATAAATTTAACATTAAGTCAACATCTCTCTTCAATACTGCATCTAGTACTATTATTCTTCATACAAGCCACTGTGGTAACACATTTTCTTCTTGCAAAAATAAAAAACAAAATCCCCATTTCCTGCAAGTCGACTTGGCACTGATGAGTCAAATCAGCTGTTTTAAGAAAACAACAGTCCCTTCACCCAAACTTGCTTGTTCATGCTCGGTCTGAGCCACTAAAAAGAACATGCACAGGAAGTTGGGCTTTTATTGTGCAGCCACACATCCATGAAAAATAGAGCAGCACATCTTTTGTCAGAGACAAGGTTTCAGTACATAAAGAAGCAAAAAGAAAACCAAGGCTGCGGCTCCTCTGAACAGCTGCCTCTGCCTCACCGCTGCCACGGAGACATGATAAATAAATCAAATTTTTAACTGTGCTTCAAACAGGCAATCACTGTGCTGATCAAACTGGCCATTTATCGTTTGGTGTATCAATTAAATAAAAGAAGAGCCACTCAGCAGACGCCTGATGAGAGATACAGAGGATTAGAGCGCTGTCATGGTTTGAATGGAAAAGAGAAAAGTTTTCATTTTGAGTAATCTGAGGAGAGAAAGTAGAAGCAATCTGAGCATCATTCTTAACAGCTTATAACAACCTTTCTTATAATGTGGAAGGAGAAATAGTGCTTCGATTTTCAAATTATCCAAAACACAGTAAGCCGATGCAAAACGGAAATGATAATCGAATGTCTGGAAGGAAGCTCCAACCGCCTCCTTCTCATTAGAGCATCAACGTGAATGAGGAAGTTTCTGACAATTGAGCCGGATTTTGGCTTCTATTTCTTGGTTGTCATTTTGAAAACAAAATGATGGAGCACACAATGACTGCACACATTTTAATTTCAGCACATGCAATTAGAGAACTTTCAATTAAAATCTGCAACCAAAAACCTAATCTGGTTGTAGAGGTAGTGATTTTTCTGTTGACTGCTTTCATTTAAACTCAATTAGAACATAAAATCCAAAAGTTCCTCTTTTATTGAGCACAGCCTGCCTATCTGGAGTTTTTTTTTTTTTTTGTTGCCAGCTGTCAGTCTCTGGTTATGCGTTGATGAATACGATCACAGAATATGAATCAACTAACGTACATATACAAACCCCAATTTCAATGAAGCTGGGACATTGTGTAAATAAGTAAACATAAATAAAAACAGAATACAATGATCTCAAATCCTTTTTTGACCTGTATTCAATTAAATACACTATAAAGACAAAGATATTTCATATTCAAACTTATAAACCTTCTTGTTTTTGTTGCAAATATTCACTCATTTTGAATCTCATGTCTGCAACTCATTCCGAAAAAGCTGGGACAGGGGCACGTTTACCACTGTGTTATATCATCCCCCTTTCATTTGACTTCACTAAATAAGTGTTTGTGAACTGAAGACACCAATCATTGAACTTGAAGGAGGAATTCTTTCCCATCCTTGTGGATGTACAGCCTCAGTTGCTCAACAGTCGGGGGTCTACATTTTCATATTTACACTTCTTATGAGTTCCACTTACATTGGATCCGGGAAGAGGGGAAAGGGAATGAGTTATCAACATTCCAGTTACATAGTCCGAAAAACTTGCTTTACCAGGCTATTGATAGCCGTTGTTAGCACGCCTTGCGTTGTAGTTCGCACATACCACATGAAGAATTCAAATAACACTTAAGCAGCATTTTCCAGATATATACGTCGAACAATACTATGTATATGGCTGATTTAGTGCGACAAACACTAGTCAGAAGTGAATAATAAATGGAATATCACAGGGGCTTATAACTGTTTACACCCGGGCAGCCATCTTTGATTATCAGCTCAGGGGTGATGAGGATCCCCCAATTTCCCAGTAGGAAATTCCAACCTCAGGGGGCTTTCCAGTTGAAATTCCCCACTCGGAACTGAGAAAGCCCGACTTCCCAGTAAAACTGAAATGCAGCAATAATGTGCAAAATGTGTCTTGACATTGTCTTGCTGAATTAAGTAGGGACATCCCTGAAAAAGACGTCTCTTGGACGGCAGCATATGTTGCTCCAAAACCGGTATGTACCTTTCAGCATTCATAGAGCCTTCATAAATGTGCAAGTTACCCATGCCATGGGCACTAACACCAACCCTTGCTCTGGATGGTCCTTTTTCTCTTTAGCCTGGAGGACACCACGTCCATGATGTCCAAAAACAGTCTGAAATGTGGACTCAGACCCCAGCAGAGTTTTCCACTTTGCATTGGTGCGTCTCAGATGAGATCGGGCCGAGAGCAGCTGGCGGCGTCTCAGTTTAATCAGTTTATCAGTTTGAACATTAGGAACAAGAACAAACGATTTGAAAATTATTCCGTTAGTTTTTATGTTCGACACAACATCCTACTTCATTGGAAATGGAGTTTGCAATTCATTATGCATTCACATTTCATATTTTCCTGATTAAAACCCTCAACTGATCAATAGAATCTGTAAAAATGTCCTGATTCCACAGCAGAATGTAAAGTCCAGTGTAAGATGAGATTTTATGAAACTTTAATGAGCTCCATGATGAAGAAACTCGACTGCTGCAGCAAAATATAGATAGGATACAGTCAGAACATCCTGGAATACACGCAGAGATTACTCCACTCTATTGCCACTAAAATGTAAGGAGTTCCACATTTCTTAAGACATTTTTGCCCTTTGCCATTTTGATAGGAGAAGGACAGTGGATAGAGTTGGAAATGGGGGAAGAGAGCAAGGGAAGTACGCTGCAGGCTAGAACTGAACACAGGCTGCTCACACAGACCTTGTGTGCAGACCTAACCCACTACTCAAAAAAGCATGGGCTCTTTAAGCTCTGTGGTGATGACTATTGGCACCACATGTCCTACTCCTTTCAAACAGAAGAATTATTCATCATGATCAGTACTCGTATCTGTCGACCTCAAAAATAGGTAATCGGAATTAGCCACGACAAGCCTAACTGGGCACCTGAGATATTAGTCTACTTAATGATACTGATCATCACTTTGCTGGCCTCCTTAATCAAGAATATGCATTTGGAAGCCTTTGCAGCATGATTAAAGGGTTAGTACTGTGCACATTTTGCCTGAAAACGAGTGCTTTCTGAGCTTCTCAGACAGTCATGGTCAGCTGGACTCGGCCAGCCTTGCTTAGTCACGCTGACAGAACAGTGCTTCCACAAAACACCAGAAAAGCCCTGTTATGATCCTCCGTTACAGCCTCATTCGGGCACCAAATGTGCACAGAGGCCATTGTTTGTTTAGCCCTGAGACGTGCTTGAGTGTTAGCTTTGTGCGTCCAATTATTTACTCCAATATCTGCAGGCCTCCATAAATGCCACAAACACTGGGGTACAGAGAATCAAACTCAGCCTGGAATCCTCCTGATGACATTTTATTAGACAGGACAGCACTGCAGCAATGCTCTAAATATGTTTTGTCATCATATTGTCAGAGGATCCACAGCAACGTTTATATCACAGGCCCGCGGCTAATAATAGCAACCTGCCAGCCCCCGATGCAAACAGTATGATCAGGAACAAACAGTAAGCCAGCAAAACTGATGCATCCAATCCGTTCATGTCGGCGTATTGACATCCTGCTGATATTGGAAGGGTTTATGTGACTTAAGTCTGCATGTTTTGCATGCCTGAAGAAGTGTTCTTACTTGGATGGAAGCTGATCTTACCGTGCCAGTCCAGCTGCGTCTGAATACTGACTTCCTCCTTCGCAAGATAATCCCATGAAAAAGACAACTCTTTAATGCCTAACATCCTTAACACAGCTCTCTCTATTCCATGGATCAGAATTAGCCACCACAGACGCCCAGAGCCGTTTTGTTACTCAAACATGGACCTTTTCCACATGCCAAAAACATTGTTGTGAGCATGAATCAAGTTCAAAGTGATGGGGATAAAACGGCACGCTGATAATGAATATTTTGAGCATTTAAACAGGCATGGCATCCAAAAAGCAGCTTCAATTGTCTCTTTTTGAACAGCATGGATGTGTTGTATAATCTGGGGCTGCATGGTGTTTAAAACAACAAATTGTGATGTTTTTCCTTCCTGTTTTTACACTGGAACTGTCACTTAATTCCTATCTCTTGTTATGACTGGTTTTGTTAGAATTTATTTAAAATCATTTCACATACTTTAACACTGTGATGAAAAGACTGCCAACAAAAAATGATCACAAGCCATGCTTTGAACCGTGAGCCTGGTATTTCAGTGAGCACCTCCTGCAACATGTGCGTTTATTGTGTAACAGATGCACAGTCTCCGCTTGTTTGATCAGTCTCTGACTATTTAAGGGGTTTAGTCAAGAAATTAAAAGGTCATTACACTGTTCCTAAAAGATCCCAGAACATATATTTGTTCTTTTTCCAAGCCTAAAAACACTCAGATGTTGGGTATTGGCATGCTATAAAACCCTTATATTTCAGCCCTTCTCGGAACAGGCTGTTTGGTGTAAATCCTCATAAGCTGTGTTTGACTCTCCCCTCTCTAAATACAATTCTATCCATCAATACATCCCATTATCTATACCACTTACCCCTATTCAGGGTCACGGGGCTTGGAGCCTATCCCAGCTGACATTGGGTGGGGGCGAGGTATACCCTGAACCAGTCGCCAGCCGTTCACAGGGCCACATAGAGAGACAGATAACTATCCACGCTCACACTCATACCCAAGGGTAAAATATAGTCACCAGTCGACCTAATGAGTATATTTACTGGTCTGTGGGAGGAAGCCAGAATGCCTGAGAGAACTATGCATGCACGGAGAGAAGGCACATTTTAGTTTAAGTTAGTTTATTAGGATCCCCATTACTTGCAGCATTGCAAAGTAAAACAGGAAAAGACAACAAAATAAGACAATAAGAACATTGTGTGGCAGTAGAATAATAGAGCTGCTTTCAATGCAATGACAACAATGTGTTTGTATCAGCATTTGGAGGTATTTGCAAATATAATTGTTATTATGATTGACAGAAGTTTAAGTAATTATTATTAGCAAAGTTTAATTATCATGTAACTTTGGCTTTACAGCATTGAGCCTCAATACTGGTGATACTAACTTAACTTATACAGTGCCTGTAAAAGCAGATGGTGACAAAAAGCTTTCACAGACAAAGTTAAGGCAGAAACTTGGAAATATCAATCAGAAAACAGCATCAACAATCAGGCTAAAGAGAGAGGTTCAGTGAACCTAACATTTTATGAGGCTACGCGGACATGACCAAGTATGTTCTGTCCACTGTAAGGCTGCCATGTTTAAACTCAATATTCGAATATCCAATCAAGTATGGGGGTAAAAATCAATAGAGGGTGCTCTTAGTGCAACTCCATCTGTCCTTGCTGTCTTGACCACAGGAAGAAGGGAATTACGGAACGGGCAAAGCAACTCTGTTGAAGCACTTTGGGCTCCACACTGCGATGGCAAAATCAAAAAAGCCCGGGCTGTGTGATTATGTGCAAGGCAGCTGGCCTACTCCTATCTACGTCAAAACAGCAGCCTTCTGCCAATGCAGTCCAGCCGGTGGGCTGTTTTGAGTACATATTTCTGAAGCTACAGAGGGAAACAAGGGTCTAACTCATATTAAAGGATCTGTAGACAGACTGTGAACACGTCTCTGGAATAGGAACATTAAAATTGTTTATTATGATATCACTTGACCTTGAGACAAAACAACTGACTTGCTTTTTGTCATGTGATTAATGTGAACATCATGTGACCATTGCACATGTGGATAGTACAATCACAATAGTTTAATAATATTTCACTCGCCCTATACACGAATGTATTTTATTCTCCATTTACTTCACCATGAATGCAGCACAAATCACTTTACAAAAGCTGCAGATTTCCATTTGGACCAATTAAAAATGCTCTGATGGAGACAAAACCGTTTAGTCTCGGCTTTCATGAGTCTACAATAAATAATACATTTTCCGACAGCTTTAATGTTTGTATGTGTATACACAGACGCCCTGCCAAGCATCCTCAGAGAGGGTCAATAAAGAGTTGATTCTATTCCTAAGTCTCTCATGATTATTTAAGGACATTGTTGTGGTTACACAAAAAGCTCAAATGTCCTACTTTATATTTTCCTCAATAAACATAAAGGCTGGGGCTTATTTGGAACATCTGTGCCTGATAAAAATTAAAGACAGCTGGATAAAAGGAGAAAAAAATATGAGCATGTGTCTGCATGGGTAAATGACATTACTGGCCAAATGTTCTCTCAGCACCATCCACCGCGGCCTCAGGAGAGGCACACAAAAGCAGCGAGGCCGCGGTGAAATAAGGCCTACAGTCAAACAGATTGTTTGCTGAGAAATTGCTAAGAAATGTCAATCAGGTTGTCAAGCCCTGGGGGGCATGCGGAGTCAGCTCGCCTGCACCGAGTACCTCTTATTAAAATGAAGAGAGTGGAAAATAAATACAGTATACTGGAGCTGCTTTCTAACCCATCAGCCTCATGTAAAGTGGTAAATAATGGCCTTGTTAATGGATGATGAATCATTCACTGATAGACTGTTATAAATTGTACTTTTAGAAGGACTGGTCATCACAAATCTCTCAGTACTTCTTGTTGTTTAGACATAACCCTTCCAGTACCAATTTACTGACATTAAGACTGCAGAAAACCTGGAATACTGTGCCACACTAAATAAATAAACGTTAAAAAATGTTTCATATTTTGCCTACATCACAGTCAGAGACTCAAACTCCTTTATTAATGATTTATTTTTCTATATAAATAAACCTGAACTAACACAGCCTCAATCTTTTCCTGGTTGTTTAAGTAAAGCAAACTTGACAACTTAAATTCACACAAACATTGCTAAATTGTTCAGTTTATGTCTGTCAGGGTGGAAAAGTTTTATGTGGCTGCATCTGTATTGTTGCAAACGACTTCTTTTTTAAATCCAGAACCCTAAATTTTTTTTACTTGGTGGAGCACAAATAGCATCAACTATTATACAAAGCAAGGGATAATATGCTACTGAAACACATTCAGAAAATGTTTTATGAAAGAGAGGTGGCTTATAATTTAAGGGAAATTCAAATCGAAGGTTAGAAGTGTGGCATACAACATTGAAAAGTTTTCCGTATCACTGTTAGTGGAGTTAAACTGTGGAACAGATTGCGTGCAGAACTAAAGCAAATTTTGAGCATAATTCTGTTTAATAAGAGGCATGAAGAAATAATTTTCCAGAGGTACACTGATGAATAAATACCACAAGGTGCTTGCTTATTATTTGGATGAAAATATTGCAGGGCATGTAAATACACTCGTAAAGAAGGTGCAGGTATGATTTTATTTTTTCTCCGTAAAAGTGACACATTGTATCAGGGTTCCCACTCTTTTCTAGAAATTATATTCCTGAACTTTTCCAGGACCAGCACCTCCCCCACACACACACACACACTTTGCAGTATCCTTTTCTATAGTTGTACCTTAAATTTTGTACATTTACCTATATAAGTGTTTATGCCTGTTCCGTCCCAGAGGTCTGATTTACAAGATGTGCAGTCTATGGCTGTAAACAAATCTATAAAATAATCTCTTGCATTCTTAGAAATTATGACAAATTTATCATAGAATAGTGCAATCAGACCCCAGATTCCAGTGTCACATAACCAACTTCATACCTTAGCTTTTTCATATCTTTTAAATTCTATGTATTATTCATACTAAATACATACATAGGCTATGCACAAAATTTTTTAACCCATTTGCATTCACTAACAGGTAGAGAGAAGCACAGGGAGGGCAAATAATTTTCCAGGACAGGAACAGTTCAAGCTTTCCAGGACATTTTACTTTTTTTTCTATTTTCATGTTTCCATAACTGGAAAAATTGGCCAATCATCTTCCAGGTTTTCCAGGATGTGTGTATATTGACTGTATATGTTTAAATTGATTGGTACATTTAAGACAGTGTTATGATTTCAGTTAGGAAGTATAGTAAAATTTAAGGGGGTAGGATTAGATATATTTATACTTCTTTCTTCATTTTTTCGTTCATGTAAGTTGAGAGGATTGAGAAATTGCAGATTCAAGTTTACTGTCTTGTTTTGTTCTCTTTTTTTGATGATCACTTGTTTTGTATTTTACACTGTTTAGAAGCTGTCATTCACATGATCAAAATAAAGATATCAATTAATCATAAATCAATCAACTCTGTATTGTTGTTATTTGATTTCTACAGGAGTCATACATTTATATTACTCTGATATTATGAAAAATATTCAGAAAATACCGGTACAAAAGTATGCAGTATATTGTGTATCACCATTTTACTTAAAAACACTAAGATACAACTTTTGGTCCATATTTCCCAGCCCTACATCTACAACCTTGGTTTCCCAAGGGGCTGCACCAGAGGGTCTCGCGGGGGCTCTCAGCTCTGAGGTTGTCAAAATTGTTGGAAGCCAATTTGATCTTGATTGTACTGATAAAAACAATAAAATTGGTGTTTTTTTTCGACTCCTCTGAGGTACAACTATGGGGGTCTCCAAGGATTAATGGTCTGGAACCAAAATGCTCTTTGCTAAACCAAAGACACCAAACCAGTGTCTGATAAAGACGTCGTAATAAGTCTTTCTAAAGCATTTGAACCATTTGAAGGCTGCTGGGTTTTTGTGCCTCTATGTTAATTGGCTACACATCCAGCATTAGCATACATTGTATGTATATACTCTGCCCTTTGAAAAGCTCTCTTCATTTCTACAATGCTGCAACGTAGGAGAAGACTGATGCAACCTCACAATGTAATATTCTCTTAGTGCAGCGACAGTGCACTAAGAGAATATGCCATTATTTTTATGCAAATTTGATGCTAACATAAGGGAAAGGTGGCAAGAAATAGCGTGTGGATGATTTTATCGGTCAAATCAAGTGCAACAAACATTAGAATTCATTAATCAAACAGCAGGGAGGATGTAAGCAGGGAT